>JAVQJL010085325.1:0-66730 GCA_036024295.1 Nannoperca obscura
GTATTTCTTTAAAGTTAAGACTAGTTTAAAGTCATCTTCATTGAAAAGTACAGTGCTTTTCCTTCAAAAATAAGGACATTTCAATGTGACCCCAAACTTTTGAACGGTAGTGTAACTGCTGGGTGTGTAAATAAGAGTTGTTTGCTAACAAGGCGATGAGTGAAAAATCTTAAATGTGTCCAGTCAATATTCAACTAACAGATTCTACTGTGCTGGCGTTCACATGACCCGGCTGTTACCTGGGCTCAGATTAAGGAACCACCTGACGATCACATGGTAATAAAACAAACAACTATTCAGACTATCCTTATGCAGTGTTATACTGTTTTTCTTTATAGACGGGTCCAGATGAGATCTATAAAGCCATCAAATCATCTTGATAGTGTTTGTTATCGTAGGTGTTTTACCTTTGCTGACAGACAGCAGGAGATTTGGATCCCTCGGATGAAACTTGAGCTCATTGATTGCATTTCCGTGACCTACGTAATGCTGGATTTGAAAAGACAAAGGTTGTAACTGCACACATGATCTTGAAAATGAAATAACATTGTATAAATGTAATTATTGTACAGGGAATCATTTTTGGTTTCTTTTTCTACTAAAAAGCAGTTTTCTGAACTGGGGCCACTGGAGGCAGCCACACACTCACAATGGCCTCAAAGGGCAATATTACATTATATTACATGTGGCTCAAGGCCAGCATCATCTTTCTTAAGCCATCTCTGACAGCCTGTTTGCTCTTTAACCAATGTATTTACTGTTTCTTTAAGGAAAATTATGTCATGTATGGCATATAAAAATGACACGTGTAGTATTGAACTGTGCACTTTGCCTGTTTTTGCTACGAATGGGGTTTATTTAGTTTCTGATGTTTAAATCAGACATTTATATTGCATCAGTGTACATTGTGTGTTCAGCAGTAGGGATGAGGACAGTGTGCTGTGGGGTCGAGTATTGGTGAATTTAATCAGGAAAACTGGTTATGCATACATGCGGCAGTAAGACTTTACCTTGATACACTGCATTGTGATGTGGTTGATGACCCGAATGATGCCGCGGGACCCGGCCACAGCCAACAGTGGGTGGCTTGTGTTGGTGTCGTAGGTCCAGGCACACGTATAGAAGTTCTCTTCTGTCTTTTCACACATTTAGTCAAGGCATTAAAACACAAACTCTCCCAGGGATCGTTAACCTTTCCAAAGAGAAGGTTGAGTTGTTATGTATCTAAACTGTGACCCTAACAATAGGATACTAACCCTAAAATCTCACTTCAGATATTGGATGTGAGAGCATGAGGACGTGCTCCTCTCCAACACTTCCTGTCACATTTGTTCCCACAAGCAGCAGTGAAATGCATGTTTTTTATCTTGTTCAAATGATTTCCAGAACACCAGAGATTATCATATTTCTATGCATACATTTCATACATGGTCTCATCTTAATCCAGTCATTGTTTGGGTGACAAGGGATTAAATATGTCTGTGTTGGTTTTTTGTCATGTAGGTTTAAAACAATGTGGACTTGAAACTGTATCTGGGCAACACAATGACAATAAGGAAGCATCTGAAACAAGTACAAGGATACGTCTGCATCGACATAAGACTGCAACAGTCTTATTTCTCCCTGAGAGTGACATTCATACAGAGTTACCTGGAGAGAAAAGACAGCACGAGTTCAGTTTGGAACATGACAGCATTTGTAGTAGTACATGTAGTGTAAACATAGACATAGACATTAGACATATTAGGCCCAAGTTGTCCAACAGAAGACAAGCAATATAAAGAAACGTCAGTTGCCTCAGCATCAATATAACGTTGCCTCAGCATCACTTACCCTGTTGCTCCCGACTGTGGCAAACACCAGTGGGTCTCCCTCCTTGCTGTGCCAGTTAAACTGGACTCCAAACAGTGGCTGGCCGTGGTCCTCCTGCCGAAACCATGATTTCATTGTTAACAAAAATCAGAGGGTGAAATAAATACAAGTCACCTGACGTCTGCTGGCTATGTAGGCGTGTGAGAAGAATGTATACAACTCTACTTGGATGGTCCAACACTTATGGTGGTTGGTGAATTTTGAGATGATCCAGAGCTGAATGTTTGTCTAAGTAAGATATTGATGGCTTTGTATGTTTGACATAGAGGAAGGGAAATGAACATCATGCTGCAAAATAAAAGCTACTAAATACATTTTGGTAGAATAAATTATGAAAACAGGCTGGCGTCCGTACTCACCCTCAGACTGTTGACACATTTAAAAGAATATCTGCACTTCTTGGACTTCCACTTGCCCTTGCCCCAGCTCTTTCTGCCCGGAGCGTTGGCAGTGTTAGTGGGTGTGTCTGGGCGCTCTGCGTTGGTGCCACTCTCAACACTGACAGCATCATCCTACAAATGCAAAAAAAAATAAAAAAATACATGTGATGTGCAAATGTATCTGGCAGAAATGTCAGTATTCGCTTGTTACCATTTCAGACCTGCACTTTACCAGCTAAACAATCACTCTGTTTTCACATTCTACCAAGTGACAAGCACCAGTGTTATTTTATAAAATCATATGTACTATAATCTGCATTACATCTACAAGTTGTGTTGCAGCATTCACATTATTCGCTTTAAGTCTAAAAGGCACTAACCGTGAAGCCCTTTATTCTGGCACAAGAGGTTCAATGTTTTGTAGCTTATATCTGCTGAGAGGAGGTCAATGATATTTGCTAGAGAACAAGATGGCTCTGATACTATTTGTCTTCCATGTTGGTAATAACAGGACATCGCTCATTAAGCTAACGCCTCTTCACCAAACCTTAAATCATCTCTGCCACAACACACATTTCAATAAATGATTCCCCTGGTTAACTTCTATTAGCTGCTAGAGCTAAGGCTAACCATAGGTTGCACGTGAATACTAGTCTGAGCATTAAGACAACGTATGTTGTGTGTGTAGTTAAAAAAAAGACAGTCATTAAATTATCTCTGTGTAGTGTATCTTGGGCAGAATAAGGTGGTAACCAGCTAATATCATCCTAGCTAAATTACACCAGCTGTTTGAATTTAGCCGGTATAGGTGAACAAAGCTGCTAGCTAAACACTTTAGCCGGCCGGCTACTTTAGCACGATGCTAACTCGCTAGAGACATTTTATGGGTCATTTGTCGCTGAAGAAACAACACGGTTTAAATGCTTACATTCTCGTCTCCTGATAAATCGGGGTTACTGTTCTCGTCACTGCTTAATTTTTGTTTTTTCACCGGTATTTCTTTTCCCGCTTGAGAGGGGGACTCGGACATGTTATTTTCCCTCATTTTGGCTCAAACTCCACCTTTTCCGCCCCTCCGCCGCAAGTGCTGCCGGGTATAGTAGTTTGATTCATTATCATGTTGCAGTTCTACCACATTTCATTCAGATTTAGAAAGAAAATACCAATCATTTGCTGGTCATATGTGCGTTTCTCCATTAGGTATCATTTTAACTTTGGTCAGTGGTGTCTTAATCAGCATTTTGCATTATAATGTAATATTTTGTACAATAAAACAATTGAATAATTAAAAGGTTTTAGTAGCTGTAGCCCTAGGATATATGCACATTGAACTGAGAGAACACTGTTTTCCTGCCCTCACACACAGGAGTTTTCATTGGTCCGATTGATTAGACCTTTGGCCAGGTTGAATGTGTCTAGCATTTAGATGAGGTCACAATACGTGTGTGTGCAGGACCCTTTAACCTTTGAATTCAGACCAAAGAAAACATAAAAACATACAAATTGTAATTATTTAATAAAAAACAGTTTACAATCATAATGTTTTATAAGTACTTTATTTGCAGTGATATCTGCCACATTATTGGAAGGAGGGGGATTGGCTTCAGGACAACAGCATCATGTCTGCATCGTCCAGGGAGGCCTCGCTCATCTCCTCTGACAGTTCTTCATCATCCCCCTCCTCAGCCGCTCTTTTTATGCCCCTCTGCTTCGACAGGGCCACAGCGTAGCGAATGTTATACACGTTAAAGTCACACCTACACAGAGAAAACACACTCAATTACTGATTTGGTTCAGTCGAGTCTAGTGGGGCCACATGGACTATAACACGGAAGAATCAATTTGTGAAACATTTAAAAATGGCACTTTGACTTACAGTTTGGACAGACTGTCAAAGTGTCTCTGGATGCTCTTCTGTAGGGCCTGGAGCGTGGGCAGTATGGCTCCTGACCTGCACGCCAGTTAAAGATAATCAGGTACAGTCACTCACAATTACATCGAGATAGTAATAGTAACTTGACAAAACAAGTTCACAAAAACAGTGAGAAGCCGACCTGTTCTTAAGTTTCTGTCCGTGCAGCATGAGCAGGCTCTGGGCCCAGGTCATGTAGAACTGCAGGTGACCCGACTTCTCCAAACACGCCGCCAGGAAGCCCAGCAGCTTCTCGACGTAGATGTCAGGAAGAGACCCACAAACAACTGGGACTGCAACGCAAACACGCCATATCATCGAGATGTTTCCAGCTTTACAGGTAGTTTAAATGCACCGCGTTGTGAGAGGGACGCTTCACTCACTCTGCTCGTGCGGCACCGTTTCCAGCACTTCCTGCTTGAGGGCTTTTTCGTTGAGTCTGAACGCCAGGACGATGGCCGACGCCCATTCCTGAAGCCGCAGCTGCTTACGTATGCTGGCTGGCGTCACGTCCAAGTCGAGGTCGTAGGGGTCAAAGACCAGAGACCCATCAAGGGAGTAGACCAGCAGGCCCTCAGTGGTTGTGGCCGACCAGCTCCGACCTGAGAAAAGATGGAACCAGTTTCTAAACCGACACGAGTTTCCCCTTCTATTGTCTTCCAAACATTAAATTAATAATGTGTTTTATGTGAAAATGGGTTTCCTTTCCTCTTCTTTTATAGATCTTACCCTCCTCCCCATCAGATCTTTCACAACTTCTACGATTGTATAGGAGGACCTTTTGAGTGTATTTTCACTTCCAGTTGTAATTCTGTCACCTACCAGTAGGGGAGAACCGCAGCGAGCTCACTCGGATCTCTGGTTTGAAGTGTCGAGAGCTCAGATCACCTGTGAAACAGTATTTACAATCACCATCAAGAAGCACGAGTGGAGAAACTGATGTGCTATTAAATCTCCAAAAGATCTAAGTTCTAAGTGTTGAAGTGGGCGTCGTACCTTTCCTGACTCCAGGGAGGCTGATGGTGACGTTGTCTCCGTCCCCCGCTCCCTCGTCCACCAGAGCCAGGCTGCCAAACTCCGTCATCTTCCGTCGGTCCAGGAACTCCTGAAGGAGCACAACATGAATCAGACAACAGGGCCCCCACACTGACTTACACATCCATTTCACACCATGTTTTATTAATGAAGCCATTGTTTTAAATGAGAGACTACATTTGACACTGAATCCAGTTACAGGTTCTTTATGCGTGGCTCTAAAAGCTGTGACGGCAGTACCTCCATGGCATCAAAAGACAGGTTGCAGGAGATCTCAAACTTCTTCATTAGCATCTGCTCTTTCACATTGTAGATGCAGACAAACTTGGACTGGCCTCCTGCCAAAATCGACTCCCCGTCGGCAGAGTAGCACAGCGACGTAAAAGACCTGGAAGCAAGCACGAAACAGAATAAACATCCTGTCAATTCCACACACACAGAGAAAAGAAACCGTTCCTCTGCGGTTTGGACCAAAGGGAGTAACATCACTCCTCTCACTCACTTTCCCTTTGCGGACTGCTTGGCTGTGATTTTATCCGTCTCTTTGCGGCCCATCTCCAGGTCATGGCGTCCTGCCACGGAGCCGGTTTGTGCAGCTGTTTGGGGGTTCCAGAAAGAGATCTCACCGTTCAGAGTGGCCACGGCCAACTCCTGACCGTCAGGGCGGTAAGCCACCGACAAACCTGAGGGAAGAAAAACACATACAAACACAGTAAGTATGGTCACTTAAAGCAGAGTTATCCATGGCAAAAGATTCTGCTTCTGCTGCTGTTTAAATATGTGATTTGACAGCTGAATGCTTTTCTGTTATTCCATGTTTCAGTAGAAGAAGACACAACCGGGCTCCACTGATGGATCAGTATTTACCATCAGAGTTCAGGGTGAGTGTTTCTTTGACCTGCCAGCTGTCCAACATGTCCCACAGCCGGATGGTGCGATCCCACGAGGCGCTGGCCAGGATGGACTGGACTGGACTGAAACACAGGCAGCTTACCGGCCCCTCGTGGCCCCCAAGGACCTATCAGTCACGGGGAGGAGTATTTTAAACATTTGTATTGCGTTTCAATAGAACTATATCATTTCTCATTAATACGAGATCAGGTGCTTACCTCCAGGAGTCTGCCTGTCTGCATGGACCACAAAAAGATCTCGAAGGAATCCTGGGCTCCGGCGCTCACCAGCTCTCCACTGACATCTACTGCGAGGGAGGAGAACTGCGCAGGCCGGGGCGACGTGAATGTCCTGAAGTTTCTGTACCTGTAATAAATAAATGCACACACAATAACACGTAACCAGCTGAGCTAATGCACAATAGATGTGTACAGAACACACTCAGTGTCCATCTCCATCACACGTTGGCAGTGAACCAGCTTCAGTGGAAGTCACCTGTGCAGGTCGAACGCTCTGACCGTCCCGTCCAGAGAAGCGCTGACGATGACGAAGCCGCTGGAGGTGAATGTGACGTTCGTGACGCTGCTGGTGTGCTCTGTGAAGGTGACGAAGCAGAGGCCGCTGTTGCTGTTCCACACTTTGACCTGTGGAATGAAGCCACAGCATCACCGTGGGTCCCGGTCCACAACTCTTTGCTGGTTTGAATTAAAACGAAGAGCCTCTTCCACATCAAAGCCTGGTGAAGTTTTATGGAAATGAAATGTGTTCCTCTATAACCCAGGACTAACCGCTACAACGCCACCGGTACTGTTTAATAATCACGTTAAACATAAAAACATTGATCGCCAGGCTTTGGTGCACCTTTCTGAATTCTCAAGCCCCTGAAATGATAACAATCCTTCCGACCTACATATGAATGGTGGACGTGTGGAGCACTCACTTTGCCGTCATCGCCTCCTGTTACAATATACTGTCCATCTGGTGAGTACGCCAGCGAGGCCATGTTGTTGAAGTGTCCCTGCTGCTTGAAGACGTAGGACTCACTCTGCCACTCCCACACCAGCAGCTGACCCATCCCTGAAAAACAATACTTTTAAAGTATGTCCGACTTATTGAGCCAAAAAGATGTTTAAAAGAAACATAAGAGGAAAAGAGTGACTTCCTACCTGAGCACCCAAAGCCGATCCAGTCTCCAGAGCCGTTTATAGCCACTGAGGTGATTCTCTGGTCTGAAATACTGGAAGCAGAAGCATTTAAATACTCACTCCTCTTAAAACTAAAGTCCCCTTTTTACTTTCCTCTCTTGGATTCCCACTACAGCCCACTGATCAAAGCTCTTCTCTCACCTCAGGGAGTGAATAAGGTTAAACTCCGGAAGTTCGTGCAGGTGGAAGATTCCAGAGGCAAAACCTGTGACCAGGATGTGAGTGGGCTTGTGGTAGGCGGCAGCTGTCATGTTGTTGAAATCCCCCTCCTTGTTGAAGAAGTGTCTACAAGAGCAGCAGCATAAGGCATGTCAAAAAGCAGCACGTCTTTATTGTGAAGAGAAAAGCAGGCGTTTCTGTGCAGAGACGTTTTGAGAAGTGCTACTCTCTTCACCCGGCCCGCACCTTGTTGGGGAAGAAGGTTTAGCACATTAGCTCGATGCTACAGCACAAAGCAGCCACGGGACAAATAAACCTGTGCTGTGTGAAGCCACAAGCCTGATGGAGAGCGGGTTGTCCAGGTATGAACTGTCTTTTGGAAGGATTTCTGGCTGAGAAGAACTACTGTGACTGGAAGGTTCAGCAGAAACAACTGTACTCACTCAACATTTGGGACTGAATAAAAACTTACTTGCTCCTCTGCTTGTAGCGAACGTTTTTGGTCGTCTTCTCTTTGGGAGCTTCAGCTTTCCCTCTGATGACCTCTCCCTCCTCTCCCTCCACCCTGTCCTCCTCCTCCTCCTCCTCTTCTTCCTCCCCCTGCCTCGGAGGCTTGGGTTTGTCCTGGCTCTTCTTCAGGACGAGGCTGTCCAGCTCGGTGTCGCTCTCCCAGACACACAGCGTCCCGTCCTGGCTCACCGTGTACAACTGACAACACAGGAACAACACTATCATCAGAGACATGTACGAGTCGTCTCACAGTCTTTTATGCTATGCTATGTCTAAATCAGAAAGTAGTGGAAGGCCAAAATAAACTCACATCCAGACTGTCCTTCTCAAAGAAACAGCCCACGATGAGGTCCTTGTGTCCACCCAGGGAGTAGTAGATAAGGTTGGCCCAGCGCTCTGCACCAAACACCCACGTTGACATGTCTTTGCTGCCCACCACAAAACACCTGAAGGAACATGTCACAACCATGATTCATTTTTTCTCAGTTCCAGGCTTCTTGTCCGCTTTGATGTCTAACAAATCATAACTGGATCATCCCACACTCCATTCAAAAATGTCTCTGGCTTACAAGCAGGTGTAGATAACCAAACAGAGTGAATGAAGACGGTTAGAGGAGAGCGTGTTTCAAATTGCTAAAATGTATATAATCAAATGCTGTTTGGTGTCTGACCTCAGGTGAACTTTACAATTAAGAGTCTTTAATGTGCTACACAAGCTTTACCTGTATCAATATGCAATGACATGTTGGACTGAACAGTTTTCCTACACAAACCATTGGACTTTTACTCACTTGGAGTCGTCCGTCCAGTCGATGCAGGTGGTTTCATCGTAGGGGCCGTAGTAGCTCTTGTCCAGCACGAAGGCATTATACTCCCGCTGCTTTCCAGGAGCGTGGTACATCAGAGCTACATTCTCCTTCGTGACAACAAACTTCCTGAGAGGGAATAAATACAACAAAGCTCAGCATCATCTTGGTTCCACTAGAGGTTACTGTCTTTTGTCTTAATTGAAAATGACAATAACGCTACGTTCAGTGCATCTCCTCTTACATCAATAACATCAACACCTATCATTTCTAAATCCTGGCTCCTTGTTGGACACAGCTACAACACACCGGGTGTGCCTGCCGTCCTTACCTGCCGTCAGGCGAGAAGCGGATGCTGCTGACGGGCTTGTGAAAGTGGAAATGATGAAGGATGGCTCGCGTGATGAGACTGACCAACAGCGCGGCGCCATCTGAGTGACAGAGACACAAGAGACACATTTGGGTTTCAGTAACAGGACATTAACTACCGCTTATGACAGAGAAGACATCTTTTTATTCAGATGAGTGGAACCTCTGACCTTCATCCACCACGACTGCTAAGTTGCCATCAGGAGACAGACCCACACATGTTATGTTTTTTGTGGTGGAGAGGGGTAATGTCTCTGAAGTGTTGCTAGAGGAAGAGACGAGAAACATCAGTCTGGCTTTGGGTTTTTTGTGGCCTCTTGCAACTAAAGACTGGTCTGAAACACCCAACGTGTGACAGCATCAACACGTCCCCGTATCGTCATGTAGTTAATCGTGACTTACTTTTTCAGGTCGAAGACAGAGACTCTGTTTCCAACCGGACTGATGACAGCGTTGCCATCTTTAGAGAAATTCAGATTTCCCTGACGATAAACGGCTCCAAGCAGATTGGAAAACTACAATAAAGAGACAGTGTTTGGTTTTCTGTCACTCATTAGGTCCTGTTTTGTCTCTTATTTACGAGCATAAGAACAAACAGCAACATGTTCTGTTAAACGTAAGGCTTCATTTCAACAGTGTAAGTTAGAGAAGAGCCGGTTTAAAAACGATACAATTATATCTATTTCGTTTGGTATCATAAACATCAGCTGAACTGAAGTGTGAAAGCTAGCACCTTACAATCAAACGGGTTAGGTGTGCTACAAAATGTTCACCCTTACTGTTAACTAATAACATGTTTGATTGTCTTTGAACGTTCTCTCCCACACACTGGTGGTCAAGCAGCACCAAAGTACCAAGCTAGTTAGCAGCAGCGTACTTACCCTATAAGCAAACTTCATTTTACTGAATATCCTTTAATGTTCATGCATTTATCTTCTGTTTAATTCTTTAAAAATCTCAGTGGAAGTGTGAATACAGGACAAACATTACACATGCTGCTTCCTCCGCTGCTACCTCACACGTGTTTGCAGGTTGTTGACACTCCACACTTCCGGCTTGAGTTGCGTTAAACTCTAAACACTGCGCCCTCTAGCGGCAGGGAGGGACAACGAGTCAAAGTACAAGCATGGCACGTCAATCTTTATTCAGGACCAAATCCAGTCCAATAACAGAAAAAAAGCCCAAGACTCAGATATCGTATTACATAAACATGCAACATTTCTTTGTGACACCCTTCTTAAATTCCCAGTTAGAAATAAAAATGATATTCCTAGGATTTGGTTGAGTTCAGATTGAGGTCAAAAGCGTGTGCTTTATAGTTTATTTTGGCTCTTGCAAACATACAAACACATAAATACAAATTGCCTATAGTATCAATACATTGTAGATATATACCGGATGCGATTTTCACCAGCTTAAGTCAAATGTAGCCTCAACAAACTAAATTTAACAGAGGATATTCACACTTTATAAGGGGAAGCAGCAAAATCTGGGTTAAAACTGGTACACGTATTGCAGTGTATGAACAAACTGAATGTCATGTCAATTAATATCTGTACCTGAAGCAAATCTGCTGTCTCAAAATATGATTTTCTCTTTAACAAATATCAAATTTAAATAAAAGTAACTTTAAAAAATCAACAGTTACAAAAATACATTGTCTTAAGTTTGCTAACTTTATTTTAGCATGTCACAGATAAACACTATGTCTACTCATGCGAAATGAAGGCCACTTCATTGTGCAATTAGCTTGTATTTTCCCCCTTTGCAAAAGTTACATAGTCTCACTTTAAATCTTTGTAAACAGAATTAAAGATACACAACTTCAAGACTCACAAGCTGCCTTGTGAATGAAAGATGAAAGTGGAAAGAGCCATTCACTCATTCTCTATAACATCTGGTTTACTACACACACCCATTAGACTCAGTGAAAACGTAAAGTTCTGCTCAAAATAAATGACACACTTGGAGGACATAAGCAGCCGCCGCTGGCCTTCACACAATCCCTCTGGTCCATTTTCATCCAATACCCACGCTGAATAATTTAGCATCTGGCAGACACAGTACAAACACAGCACACGTGTAGAAATGGGTTGGTGCCAACGGTAAACTGAAAACGATACTGTACATTACACCACAAAGTGAGAGATAGCATCAAGTTTATATTTGCATCTTTCACTGGTTGGCTGTTGCTGAGGTAACGGCTCGAGGTGTTGATACCTTCACGAGTGGCTGAGTACAAAGTTCAGTCCATGTCCAGTTTTCATGACTTTTATTTGAAAGACTACAAGAATTAACATCAAACATCAAAAATAGCTAGGGAAATAGTTGCACTTTTAGTATCGTGCAACTGCAGAAAAAACAACAGATGAACAAAGTTCACCTAAGCGTTTTGTGCCAGAGGTCGAAACAGGGCACCACGTGCAGCCGGACATATTTCTGGCCCCCGGCCGAGCACTCCAGACAGCCGTAAACAGTTTCCCGCTTCTGGTTGCCCATGCCACAGAGCACACAGGGCCCTTTGGGGATGTTGTGTTTGAGGAGGTTGACCCGTGTGTGGGAGCTATCTCTCAGGTACGCAGTGGACACGTCCGTCATGCTAGCAGCTTTCTCGTAGTAGTCGGTAACCATGTCGTCCATGTAGGTGTCGGAGTGGGTGAGCTCCTCAAATGTTTGGTTGTCTACACGGTAGTTGGATAAAGCAAAATGGTAAAAGTGTGGCGAAAGTATTGGTGCATTTATTATGTAGCCACTGTCATTACTGTACCTGCTCTGAAGGGGTTTCCATAGACGATGCCAGACAGGAACCGGCGCAGTCGACCCATGGAGAAGCGACCGATGAAACCACCGAGCTGCTCCCTGATCTGCTCCCGCTCAAACCCCCCTTGAGACTCCGGGGCTACACAGAGATCTGACACAGAGGAGGAACAAATACATTCCAGAAAACAGCTTTGTTTGTTTTTCTTTTGTCTGACCCACAGTTCAGCTGTCCAGCAAATATCCACATTTAGGAAGTCAGAAGGAGTTCTTCACTTCACGTGATAGAGTAATGTAATGTAATAAAGAAAAAAAATGAAGATGCTTTCAACCACGAAGGGACTCGAACCCTCAATCTTCTGATTCGAAGTCAGACGCCTTGTCCATTAGGCCACGTGGTCCCTCTACAGTTGAAGAAACTGCTTTCAGCAGAAACTTCAAATGACACTTGTCGTCCATTGATATTTTTGCTGCTTTCAACTCTTTACTTATTAGTTAAAATTCTTTCAGAGTTTAAGTAGAAACTGACAATTGCATGACTTTCGTATTTCTGTCTTTTGATTGATTATCTCAACTCTTTCGTTTGATAAATGCTAATGTGTGACCATATCACCATCTTTCATGAAGCTAAACAATAGCCAGTGTGGGGCTTGAACCCATGACCTTGGTGTTATTAGCACCACGCACTGAACAGCTGAGCTAACCGGCTTGCGTCTCATGACTTGTTTTGCAAAGTTTGTTCCATAATTGATCAAGGTTTGACCAAAAACATAGAGCTTTCACTCTGGTGTGAGCAGCGTGCAGGTTGGATGATGGTTCTTTAAACCACGAAGGGACTCAAACCCTCAATCTTCTGATTCAAAGTCAGATGTCTTGTCCTTTAGGCCACATGATCTCACATAGATCAAGAAAACTGCTTTCATCAGAAACTTAAACCGACAGTTCAACTGTTCAACAGTTTTAGGTGTCTCAAACCATAGAAATCAATCAATAGTGAACAAGTCTTATATGTTGGTAAGAACCACGGCTTTAAGTGCACTGTTAACTCGCAACACACTCTTTGTTTGTGGTGGATTAATGTCAAAGTCAGCAAAACAGCAGAACTATTAAATTAAAAGGTGAAGTTTCAGCTCTGTAAGCTTAATTTACTAATGCTGATGCCTGCAACAGATGAATAGCTTGACTTTCTAAATCCATTTCAAAGAACAGGGGGACACACATTCTACCATCTGATCTGACCAGATGTGTCTGTAATCTAGAGGGGAAATGAGAGAGGTATAAAAAGATTTGGAAACATGTAGGTTGAAGAGGCTTTCCCAGCAGCTTTGGATGTCACGCTCAACCTTTAAACACTGTCTGAGGAAATAGAAATCTCCATTGGAGGGTCATCAAACTCATTGGATATCAAGGACCCACCAGGACCCTAACACTGACTTGTGTAGGCTTCCTACCAAGACGCCCGTCCAGTCGAACAAACAGCTGGCAGACGCTGAAGGCGATGGTGGTGTGAGCCGGGATGACGATGGCCTTGTCTCGGCCTTTGGGATTTCTGCCGTCGTCAATCTGAAACTGGAGCATAACAGAAAGACTTTATGTGACGCTCTATGCGACGAGTTGCATGGGAGAGGCAGCTGAAAATCTAGATTTGTGTTTGATATATATTTTGTGATATTTCAGTTTTTTTGCACTTGAAGCAAGACTGTAAGTTTTGCCGAATGCCTTTGCAACAGAAAACCAACAATTTCATAGTAGAAAAATATTTTAATTGGAGTAAAGTATTAGTCTGTTTATTGCGAGCCAAACCAACACTGTGTTTGTGTGCCTTTACCCTCATGGTTGTTCCTCTCATGCCGGCGTGGACGGTCAGAGAGCACTGGCGTGTGGTGCGGATGCTCTCCACGACGACACAGAGAATGGACCATCTGCTCTCCTTGGACTGACGCACCAGACAGTGGTCCAGGTCCACTTTCCTGATGTAGCAGGACAGGAACCACTGTCAAAAGTGATCTTCTCACCTAACTCTCTGCAGGAAAGCTAACACGCTGCCGTGTTAGCTGCAGACTTTATGTGCTGTCTTCTGTCTCCCGGGTCCATGTTAAACAATTTTCTGAGTCCTACTGTTATTCAGCCATGTATTCTAATGGTTAACCAGTATTTCCATCACACCTACAATGGACCTTTAAGGTTGACACCTGCTAACGTCAAACTGTCTTACAGTGTAGCTCCTGTATGTGTGCCAGTATAGAATAACATGATCTATGATTTATTCATCCTTACAGAGAAACCATCTTCTCACATTCCCTTCGCACGAGGAGGTCAGAGGATATGTATCAACGTATAGCTGTTGTTAGAAAACAAACTCATCAAATCTGCATAGAGAAACAGACATTGTTTAGAAAAAATAATAGAAAAAATTGATTTAACTTGGTTGTCAATAAAACATTGCATTCTAGTCAGCCTTACGTGATACTATGATGATGAGGATGAAGATGAAGATAAGAGACACACTGAGCAGCACACAGTATTCGTGTGCTGTTACCTGGAGCTGAGTTCTCGCAGTAAGGTGGGCACCTCCAGCTCGTGTTTGGTCACGATGCCGAATGAGGCTTTGACGGCCACGGAGTCGGAGCCGCTGATGTTGAACCCCACGTCGTTGATGAGGTGGTTTCCTAATCGACCGTTGAGGGCCACGTCAGATTTGTCTTCGTAGTTTAGGAGCTGATAAGAAGACACTCCTGCTTCAGAAAATAAAGAAATATTTACAGGTGGCAAAAAGCACATTTAATTTAATTCAGTTTTCTTCTTTGTACTTCTGCCCCACTACAGTTTAGAGGAAGATATTGTACTTTATACAACCCTACACTTCACATTTCAAAAAAACATGATGAACAATATAATGTTTTTAAAGTAGTTACAATTTGTAAAATGCTACTTACACATGAATGCGTCAGCAGAGCCAATATATAACACTCAAAGGGGCATTTTTCTGTATGAGTGCTGTTGCTTTTGATATAAACCATAAAGTTCCCGTTTCTGATAATACTCATACTTTTCCTTAAGTAACATTTTCAGTGCAGGACTTTTACTTTTAATACTGTTACTTTTATCTAAATACATCCTTCAGTGCTGGAAATGTTTCCAACTTCGTCTCACAAGTAAAGAAGGTAATCTAATCTTGAAACGTGAACATAAACCATCTGCTTAAATAATAATGGTAACTAGGATTATATATTTGGATATGAGTGTGTTTTTCCTGAGACACCAACGTCAGATTGAATTTTGGAGTGTATAAAATGTGCATGTGACTGAATGGTGCAACCATAAAAAAACTTTATTTCACTGAGTGTAAACATCATATCTTCAGTGAGATATGATACGGTCAGACAGCTTCAACCTTGAAGCTTTTTAAAGGAAAAACATGGTACATTTCAGCTAAATTCAAGCACACGTAACCTCTCTTACAGGAAAGATGCTCATTACGACGTCTGCTTCATTACTGTACCTGCTGTGATCTCTTTCTCCCCTACCAGGATGTCTTTTAGTGAGAAAGGGGTCGAGGCGTACTTGTTCTTCTTCCAAAAATGCCTCTTCCTCTTTCTGGTAACCAGGCTGAGGGGCTGGTAGCGGTCGGCCTCGCTCAGGCTCGGGACAGGGATCAACCTCCCCGTGTCTCCAACCTGCTTCACAAAGTTCTTAGTGGCTGCTGCAAACATTTCAAGTGATACATGAGTAATAAAAGTATCTTCTATTCAGAAACCACCTCCAGAGAAGACTACAGGGTCCCACACACACACTGTTCACAGAGCTCAGAGCTGCTAAACAGTACTCCTCTCAATGGGGAAGCTAATTCTGGAGTGCTCTTTCAGACTTGTGAAATGTTAAATAATGCAGGTGGTGTGTAAGATAATATGAGACAAGATGTGTGTTAACTTGATAGGTCACTGAAGGCCTGCACCTGTCACGTGACAAATGAAGGGGGAAACAAAAGCAAATTATAGGAGCGTTGTTATCCACTTCTGTAGCAGGTCAGTTTATCTCGAACTGCTTAAACCATGAATACAAGTCTATATCCTGTCCTAAACAGTAGCATGTTTGACTCTGCAATACACAAAACATCTGCGCTGGCCGCAAGCCTTTCTCTAAAAGCTGGATTTCTTTTTTCTTTATTTGTGGGGAGGGGGGGGTCCTCTGTGGTTTTTGTACCATTTAATGTTTTTTCATTGCAGCTTTGTGTAGTTTGGATAATGTCCACGTTTCGGACTGGTGGCCTCCAGTCACAGTGTGTGTGTCCTGCTTGCTTCATTATGGGCTGATCTCTCCTGTGGTCACACTGCTAGTCGAGTCTACACATCCAGAAATAGCCTGTTTGCTTTTAGGTTTTAAATGCCACATGTAAGAAGCTTTCTTACCGCAGGAGCTGAGGTCAGAATTAGTTTTCTTTATGTAACGGCATGCAACTTTCAACAGGTCAAACCCAGTAAAGTTTGGACTGCTTAAACAAGAGGACTCTGGTCAGAAGAGTTGTTTGTTTTAAATGATGTTTTAAACTAAACTTTAAAAGTGAGATGATCCAGAAACGTGTTACTATTAAAAGCAGCTAACATACTGTCATGTGGGGGAAAGCTTTGAATGCATGAATAGGTATCTGAATGAATTATCACTGGCATTTTACTTTTCTCTCTTTACATAGTCAGATACATGCATAACAATGCATGTTACACAAGTGTGCATGTGCCCAGAACGTGATGTATTGTGAGAGGGACTTATTGTTTGCTACTGATTCCATTGCGTATCAATATTTAAAACAAAACGTACCTTGATACAGCACTGAAATGTTTTCCCAATTACGCTGCCTGGATTATGTTCACAGTTTGGGGAAAGATTGCGGTTTCTGGTAAATGTTGCATTAAACCAGACCACGATCTTTTCCTCACGTAAACATAAAAAAGTGTTTTAATTCTGCCAGAGGACATTGTATTCCAAGATATATTTCTTATTTTCTGTTGCAAATGAGTTGGATATGAAGGTAACTTTTAGGAGACAGGATGGCATATTGACAATGTAGGGATCGATCTACCATACATCACGCATACCAAACAAATCTCAAACCAAATAAAGAATCCAGTTATTTGAACTCAACATTGTCCACCTCAGTCGACTCACAACTACAAGAAAAAGGGAATGTGACACTTGAGACCTTTGGTTAAAAGGACATGTTCTCTAACCACCAGTTCATCACACGATGAACGTACAGAAACTGAGCTCTCATGTGTTGTCTTCCCATCTGCTTCACTTTCTGTCCCCCTGGCTCTGACTCTTTAATGGGATATCAGTCTGTTCTTCAAGCACCTTAAACACTTCCTGACCCAAGTCGTCCAGCAAAGCAAACAAGTGAAATCCACCACATCCACTGACAGAAATCTGACTTTAAGAAGGCCCTGATAACTCAACTGAAGATTAAATCACTTGTTAAGAATACAGTATTCTGTGTATGAGTCACAAGTTGGGATGGCGGCAAAGAAGTCATGATGTTTGTTTGGTTCTCTACCTCCGGGACACCACCTCAGGGACCGATGGTCTGCTGGATGCACCATCTTGGCAGAGCTTTGCTCTGGAAAACACATCAGATGGATGTAACATGCACACTGTAAACCGCTCAAGCTGGAGTGCACAGATTTAAGCCAGCAAGTCGAATTTAGATAGCAAAAGAAACTGGAAAAATATCTTTTTTTTGTCTGAAGGTTGCTTATTTTCAACAATTTATTTCTGGCACAACTCTGGTACAAAGCAGACATGAAAGAAAGTCCCTAAACCTGCAATTACGCCTCTGCGAGCTATGGTTATCCATAACACCCTTCTCTGAGTAGGTTTGCAAACCAAGAAATGTTTTCTTGGGGTTAACCTGCATTAGTAAATGTTTTTTGCCACTTGGGGGGAAGCACAACAAGCTGTAAACACTGACATTATCAAGTTATAAAGCTGCTGGCTAATCTGTGAGCAAAGTAACTAAAGTAATTACCTGAAAGATGCTTAAATGCTCCATAGAGCTGCAGAGATCAGCAGAGTGAGTAATAATTATCTGTGGGCTTTTTCATGTTGATTATGATCCACTGTCAAAAGTGAAACATTGATTAGAGCTTTAATTAAAGTCAGTAGACACACTTAAAAAATATACGTTGCTGACATCAAAACTTAACCAATTCTTTGTGATGAAGCAGATGTAGATCACACCGAAAACAAACTGAAAAAAGGGGTGTTGCTGGCATGTAACTTAGACTTCCATTGGTGTACAGGCAGACATGATTCTTACAACATGAAGCAGTCGAGGTGAAAGGTCGTGCAGCAAACTGTAAATTCCACAAGTGGATTTCATGTTTCTTTGCTTATCCTGAAGAGAAACGCACATTTTTCAGGAGCATCGTCCAGCCCATCTTCTTTCATCAGCCCTGATGGTGGACATATTTGATGCAGCCTTTAATTAACTACATCTTTCAAGGCATCTGCAAGAGCCCGAGGAGGAGGTTGGCTTTGAAATAAAGCAAGACAAAATGATGAGAGAGGAGGAGGAGAGTGAGAGAAGGAAGGAGGTGGAGGAGGGGGTAAAGAGCGAGCTTGTTTCAGTTTGCAGTCATCGCTCATCCAGGAGCCTGTTCCACTCAGGGATATTTGGACTTTTTTCTGTCTGGATGCTGTAGCTTGGGGTTGGGCTCTCTTTGACTTCCTCGTCTGTCTATATCGTGTGTGTGAGGACGCTGCAAGTCTGGCATGCAGACATGGACCCCTCGCTACGCTCTAGGATTACCATCTGCCTGGTCATCACTTTGGCTCAGGTGATCGCTGTGACCGGCCAAGAAGATACCAAGAAAGGTGAGCAACAGATATGACAGCTCCTTCTGTCCTCTGATTGGTTTTCTGTGTTGACACCTGATATGTTGCAGTTGCTGACAGGTTTGTGCAAAAATGAACACAAAAGGTCATAAATATGCTTTTGTCTTGATAGAAGTCAGTGATCGGTCACTGCTTCTGTGGGCTTTTGTGCTGAAATAAACATCTGGACCATGCTACTTTATAATGTTCCTACTGGAAAAGTTACTTTTGGTCTAACCTATTTGGTCGTATTTCCAATGCTTCAGATACTGGAAATATGTCATTGTTCCATGTTTGCTTTATGTTTGACTGTTGACTTTGAATGTTTCCTGCTGTCTTCTACTGATTCATGATGTATTTTTTTTTATGAAAGTGACGTGTTTTACAGTCTGTTTGTTTTTCCCATTATATTCTAGCTTTATGATTTTGTTTTTTCTAAATCTAGGATGTGGTTTGGGAAGTTTCTCACCCCTTCACATTTCCTTCTTGGTGTTATAGTTTAAACATTAAACTGGGCTGCTCTGACTCCCAGCAACTGGACCACACTGGCCTTGTGGTTTGGGAACTAAAGCTTAAAATCACACCCACAACCTAGACCAGAAAGGCTTATTAAGCCTTAATGAGACACCATTTTCCTGTTTGTGAAGCCACTAAGTGATGATTAAGAGTGCGTTCTAGACACACTATATCTTGTGAAATCTGCAAGAGATGGAGAAAGTGATCTCTTGGAAGGAAAGTGACATTAATGCCTGATACTGAGGGTAAATTGGTCTCACACTGCTGAGACAACATCTCCAAATCAAGACGATTTCTTAAAGATGGAGATGTGACTAAAGTAAAATAAAATGTCCCAGTGGATGTGATCCTCCCCCCCACACACACACACATGCTGCAGTGCACTCTAAAGCACGCGCAGGGCAGGCTGGGCTATTTCAGTGCGAGGTCGAGGCTGAATGATGGGGTTTTGAGTGCCACGGCTATAATGATGTGGCGTTGCAGATGGGATGGACAAAAGCAGGCCACTAATTTTGGTCAGACTTCGGGCCAGAGGCAGACAAGACACACCCAGACTGAGAAGATGCTGGATATGAAATATGTATCACTCGCTTCCATCCAAGATCATCTTCACTGAGGCTGCAAAGGGAGAAAGACATATAGAAGTCCACCTATCTGTGACCTTTCAATACACTAATGTTTAAACAGGTGTGTCACTACAGGCCAGAACCTGAGGAGCCTGATGTGATTCTAGCAATAAAAACATCATAGAATTTACGTGTTGGTCATCACTGTTATGGCTGGAGTCCAGTATTTGTGCTAAGCTAAGCTAACCAGCAGCTGGCTACAGCTTCATATTTAGTGCACAGACTAGAGAGTGGCATCAATCTTCTCAACTAACTCTCGAAAGTGAATAAAAAACAAGCACAATGTTTTAAACGCTTTCCTGTCCCAATAATCATCTTATACTTACTCGTGGGGGTCCCAATCCCCAGGTTGGGAACCATCTAAGCAACATGATAAGGATAGGTACAAAAGATGCCTTCATTATAGTCTGAAGTGTAAAAAAACAGTCAAAAGCAAGCCTGTAATATTACCATGCCGCTATTATGTGAAATAATGTGATATGTTATACATCTTCAAAAACGTAGAAATCAAGTGTTGTTCAAGTTTTGTTTACAGCTATGGTTCAGTGCTAGGTGTGTTTTAGAAGCAGGTTTGTCAGTTGTTGTTTTGAAGGAACTGTGCACTGAGATCATACTGCCAGTCAGCTTGTTACATTGACTGGCCATTTAAGATTTTAGCATGCTGATCTTGGCTTGGTATCTGTCAACATGTGTGTTTGGGGGAAACATGGACAGAAAATGCAAAGAGAGCCTAGACTTTGAATGTGAGGAACCAACATCAGCAGGCTTAAGTCTGTCCATCTTTTCACTGGTTTTAACGCAAATAAGATACGACTCAATATTGGATTAAATGGGCTATCAGTTGGGTAATGATTGCAGTGTGCATCTAAGGCAGTGGTTCCCAACTTTTGGGGCTTTTTAGTTGTGAACCTTTAAAGTGAAACAATGTCTTCTGTGATCCTTGTGGTCTTTGAGTGGACATAATGAATGCCATGAATGCATGCATGAATGTGTGTTCTTCTTGAAAGATTGAGGCCTGAGGAAGTTTAAGTTGTTTTTACAAGAAAACGAAAGAAATTACCTTAAATGTAAATGTTCTCCTGGTTGGGAACCACTGACTTAAGGTACAGTTTATGTGGGCTGAATATTTAATAATAAACCTGAGTTGAGGAGGTTGGGGCGTCTGCAAACCACAAGGTCAGAGAGCTGCACCGACAGTTTCCACAAGTCATGTGAAATGCTTTCACACTGTATATCTGAGGCCTAATCACATTCAAATGCTTAAAAGTCATAGGAGTTTGTAGGTTATAACCTTTCTCAACATTCTGCAAAATGTGTGTGTATAAAACATTTGATTTTGTCTTCAAATGTCTTTTTCCAGATTAAAAGGATCCATATTTCAGAAACAAGACACCTGCAGAAGGGTAGAAAACCTAAAAATGCTGGAAAAAGTCCCAACAACTTCTAACAAGGTCTCTGTGGCCTAAACAACGTGCAGAAAAAACCTAAAGCTCAATGATGTTGATGCTTGCGAGCTGCTCCTCAGGCTGCAGCAGGTTTCGTAGCAGGAGGGTTCTCCGGGTGTGGCACCTCTCTGCGCTCCCAAATAAAGACAAACCACAAGTTCAATCCAAACCAAATGTATAATAGAGCCACTGCGGTTTCCCCTGAAATAACTCCTGCTTTTGAAAACCAGCCTCTCTCGCGGGGAGAGGCTCCACCACATAATTAGTACTTAGGACGTCACTAAACTGCTTGGATTAAAATGTGCTCACGAAGCTGGTAGCAGGTGGCCATATTTGTTTTTTCTCCCCCTTCTTTTTAGCCTTGCACTTTTACTTTTCTTTCTTTCTTTTAAAGACTGAAAGAAGGTTTAAGCTTCGATCCATTACCAGCAGGGTGCAGATTAAATTAAATTAAATTCAAAAAACTTTATTTGTCCCTGGGGGGCAATTGAATCAGTATATTAAGTCGCCAACTGGTGTAAAATGTGTTCATGATTTAATTGCAGTGTAATAATTATAGGAATCCTTAGGCCCATTTTAGGCATACCTCTTGGTTAAATAACATGTAGATAGATTTGTGGGCCGTGATGTGCTGACATGCAAACTGTAGGCCTCATCATGTTTTATGTTTACAGTCGGAGACATTGCTGCTGCAAAGAGGATTACATACTTAAATACAGACACATTTATAGACACATTTACAGCCAGGAGCTGTCAAGTTCAACCACAGTCTAGTCACTGACTGGCTTCTTGAAGTGCTTTGCTCAAACACAGCTCAGTGGCAATTTGCCTGAAAGCGTCTGTCAGTGCTAGAGAAAGTTTAATTGTGAGAGTGATAATGTTACAAGTAGCCCCTGAGCCCAATGGATAAGGCACTGGCCCCCTAAGCCAGGGATTTAAGACCCATGTGGGGTGATTTCAAGCTGCATGGTGCTTTTGGTCCTTGGATTAACCCTGATCTGACATTGTTGCAGCAAAAAAATGATTTCTAAAATGCTCACAAGGTGCTGAAATAGCTGGTTGACACATGCAGAGTACATTTACTGTACATCACAGAGTATGTGATTCATTTTAACGCTTTGTCACATGAATGAATCAACTCATGCATGAAGGCCAACTGATTTTTAATGTATTGCTTAGTAATGGGTGCAACCTAGTGGCCAATAGTGGAAAGTACAGTTACGTTATTTACTGTTTTACATACAGTATTTGGGAATTTTCTTTATGCTATTTTTGGGTTAGTTTACACTGATGTCATTTTGGTTCTTAAAGATGTGTGTGTTTCATTTCATGTAAGATCGTTTGTGTCTGTCTAAATCTTGATGTAGGAAATAAGCGTTCTCATTTGAATATGTTGCACGTCAGATGTGAAGTGTTTTATAGATCCATACATGAAACAAATTCAATCAAACAACACTATAAAATACTGTGTTCGGGTTGTGTTAGCCTTATTGGTTCATCTTTGTGTTATTTTAAGAAGTCAATGTTATTTTATGTTCTTTTTAAACTTGACTCTACTGAAACCTACTAATGTCCCCTACACACAGAAAACATTTCATGACCTTTGCAGTACTTAGAGAGGTGTAACTATACCGTTTACATGCACCTCTGGTCCAGATGCTCATTGCTGCTCTGCTTGACTCAGGCAGCTGTACAGAAAGCGGAAAGGTCTACTCCAACAATCAGATATGGAGCCCAGAGTCATGTCGAATCTGTGTGTGTGACATGGGGACTGTAGTGTGTGAGGACGAGGTGTGTGAGGAGCTCAGTGACTGCCAGACAGCTGTGACCCCGGAGGGCCAGTGTTGCCCTGTGTGCTGGACTGCAGCACCAACTCACGGTACAGACACTAAAGCAGGTACATGGAAATTAGTGCTGATGTACCTTCACTCCCTCTTGCAGGGAACACTGGTTATACTTAATACCTTCAGTTTGCTTTCAGTTGGTGTGACACATCATTATGGGGTATTTGTGCTTCAACAAACCTGGCAGTAGGACTTTGGAGTCTCTGGGAACCCCACATGCATACATAAAGTCATGTTAGTCAAAGTAGGCCAGTGTCTACTGGTGCTTATGTTGCAAGATTAAAGCATCTTTTAAGATTGGACAAATAAATAAGACAAGGCAGAGAGGAGAGAACATGTTGCAAATATTTAACAGGGTGTTGATTATTTTTCTAATAAAAGACAACTTCAAGTCAAGGTGCCACTGGTCACGTGTTGACTCATGAGTAGCATGAGTAGTCAGTCTTCTGTGGTTCAAGTGTTACTAGGCTCCATAATTCAAGCTGAAGACTCCAGTTTTCTCTTTACTGTGTTTACAGTTACAGGCCCATAAGAATCATGATGGTTTGCTCTTGGTTTAAACTTCTGGAGAAGTTTGGATTAGTACATTTTTTCTTTCAAATACTTGAGGGATCAATAGAATAGGTGTTGCATTACTAATAGAAAACCCCATAATGATGCTCAGACTTCACCATCATTGCCAACTGAAAGGAATCACCCATAATACTGATGTCAGTTGCTGTTCTGTTTCATGAAGATACCTGCACAGAAAGTGGAAAGACCTACTCCAACAATCAGATATGGAGTCCAGAGCCGTGTCGGATCTGTGTGTGCGACACGGGGACTGTGGTGTGTGAGGAAGTGGTGTGTGAGGAGCTAGGGGACTGCCAAACTGCTGAGGCCCCAGAGGGCGAGTGTTGCCCTGTGTGCTCGACTGCAGCACCACATCCTCCTAGCATGGACAATGAAACTGGTAATAAATATTTAATAAGAACCGTTTTGAGCCTGATGTTTGGCAGAGCAGATTTATATGTGGGTCTGTATGTTCCATAAATATCCACCTTTGCAAATCCACCGTGGTGGTATTTATGTGGACCTTCATGTGGTTCAAAAATCTAGAATGAGCATAGTACTAGAGGTGATCATTTTTACTGTGAAATCATTTTCTGACCTTTTTCATTTCCTTCCCCATCTCTTGTCATTGTTGTTTTCTTGTTTGTCAAAATCCAACTCTTCAGTCCATCCATGTCTTCACATTTCTGTTTCTCAGGTTTTCATCCCATTATCTTGTTGCCTCTTACATTTCGTTGTATCTGCTGTTGTACAATATTTTGTCATGTAATCATGTACTGAATACCAACTGTGAATTATTAATCACTATCGCTTTTTGGCAGTAAAATACATCATTATGGGATTTAATATCTTGGCATCATGACAAGAAGTTTGTGTTTAATGTGTTACATTATCAGCTGACAAAGAATTATCCCGGGTACTGATGTCAGCTGCTGTTCTTTTCCACAAAGATTCCTGTGCAGAGGATGGCAAAGTCTACTCACACGAACAGATATGGAGCCCAGAGCCATGTCAAGTCTGTATATGTGACATGGGGGCGGTGGTGTGTGAGGACGTGGTGTGTGAGGATGTAGGTGACTGCGAGACCACAGAGATACCAGAGGGCGAGTGCTGCCCCATGTGCTTGGCTGCAGCACAGCGACCTAACACAGACACTGAGACTGGTAAACTGGAATGTAACCTGCCCTTTTGTCTACTGCGGATGCATCCTGGCTATTGTTTTGCATTGTTTGTGTTGATGTTACTCACCTTCAGCAGTCTTCAGTGTCGTGACTGCTGGTGCTCTTTGTCATCGCTCCCAGCCTGAAGCCCTCCTCTTCAGGCTTCATCATGTGCTTACAACTTCAAAATGTTCTTTTTAATTCTACACTATTGTGTTCAGAGTTTCCCTTGGACTGTACTGTCAGTTTGCAAAAGGAATACATGAACATTTTGCCAGATAAGATCACTTCTCAACCAAGTTTTGTGCAGCAAAAAACAATGGTAGCATGCCATCTGCAATTTAGCATAAAGTGCATACTGACAGCCATTTCAGTCTTGATAATAATGGACACTGGTGGAGCTGCTACCAATTTTACTGCCACACAAAAGGTAGTTGAGCAAGTAACTTATTTACCAAATAAGGTGTATTCCTTTGGGAAACTGCTACCTTCTGTTCAATGTCATGTTGGTCATCACACTTAATGTGCACTTTGGATGATGGTAATTGCAACATTTATTGGTCTTTGCGCTTATTGTCAGTTGCTTTCTATTTCAGCACCAAGTAAGGCTTAAAGTATTTAAATAAAAACAATGCAGTGTTTAAAATCCCTATAGGTAGGATTTTATTGATTTGTGAATTTGGTGACTCCCAGTGGTGATATCAGAATCGACAGTGATACGTGCCACGAGACACCTCTAGATAATGAGATTAGTGGGCTGCACAAAGATCGTCCTGTTTTCTTTTACAAACAAAAACTTCTGCAATGAAAATAATTTGGAGGATGCTAAAAGCACTATATATCTACACACAGGGGCGTTCAAAAATATAACTTTTTTTACCTTTTCAGAACAATTGCTGGCATGAAAGTTGAGCATGTTATAATAAGCTGTTAAAGTGTAAGATTTAGTATTTAAAGAAAAAGTTCGACATTTTGGGAAATATGCTTACATGCTTTTTGCAGAGAGTTAGATGAGAAGATTGAAACTGGTTAAGCTGGTTAGCTTAGCATAGCATAAAGACTGGGAACAGCCTGGTATCTTGTTCATATTTAGCATACATGTATTAGTGTAGTATCAATCTTCTCATAACTCAAAGAAAGCAAAAGAGCATAAAACATTTCCTTTAACTTTTTCATATTTTGACTGTTGGATTTCAGGTCACATGGTCAACATTAACTTCTTGCACTGTTAAATTCAGAACCATACCAGATACGGATTTCATTTTCCTACATTTCTGTTTCACGAAGATACCTGCACAGAAAATGGAAAGGTCTACGCCAACAACGACATTTGGAACCCCGAGCCGTGTCGGATCTGTGTGTGTGATATGGGGACAGCTGTGTGTGAAGACGTGATTTGTGAGGACCTCAACAACTGTCAGAAACCTGTGACCCCAGAGGGCGAGTGTTGCCCTGTGTGCTTGACTGCAGCTTCAACATCAGCTCCCAACACAGACCCAACAACAGGTAACTGTTACGTGTTAATCCCGGCAAATTGTTGAGGGTTTAGTATGTGCTGCTTTTAAAATGTCCCACCTGATTCTGTCATGTACTGCAGCTGCAGATGAGAAGAAAAAGGAAAGCTGCACGGTCGATGAGGAGGTCTACAAGCACAACGACATCTGGAAACCAGATCCTTGCCGCGTGTGTGTCTGTGACAACGGTGTCACCATCTGCGATGAGGTGCAGTGTGAACTGCTGTCAAACTGCGAGAAGGTGGTCACGCCTGAGGGAGAGTGCTGTCCCGTGTGTGACAGCTTTGCCAGTGCCAGCAGGATGATCGGTCAGTTTGAAAAAGACTGAGACTGAGATTGAGCACGTTATTATTAGGATTGTCTTGTTATTGTTTTAACTTTTATGTTCAAAGTGGATTTTACATGTTTACCTGCCAAACCAGGACTTCATATAGCCAATGAACTTAGTTTTACTGAATTCATTATGTAGTGCTAAGTCACCAGGCTGAAAAGCAGTGTTTCATTGCCCTCTTTGGTTAAAAGTATGTTTCACCTTTTAACCACAGCCAATAGTGATGTCATGTTATACACTTTTACACCTTTGACCCATTGAAAGTCAACAAAAACACCTGAACATCGATAATTGTTGTTTTAATTATGGAGTTCAATAGCTGTTTGTATATTATCTTTGAAGGAAAATGATGACGCAATAGTTGAGAGCCTCTAAAGACGACTCAATTACATACATAACTTATTTTTAGGAGCATATATCACAGTGAAGATTCATATGAATGTAATTAACTCTCTTTTGTATGTTTTCCCCAAGAAATTCTGGGTTTCAAGGTAAGTCATGATTCATTCTGACATGGACTTATATTTAAAACAAATATAAAAACTATTGTTCTTTAAATTACAACACATTGTTAATGTGGTTGCTTTATAGGGACAGAAAGGTGAACCAGGAGATATCCCATATGTAAGTAATCTCACGAAAAGTGTTTTAATATATTTTAGGGGTAACATAATGAACTGATTTCATTTACACTGTGTTTTGTCTACATCTTTACACTGTTCTGGTGTGGTTTTGCTCTCAGGTGGTGGGGCTCCCTGGACCTTCAGGACCCCCGGTGAGTTTTTACTGCTTTTACCCTCTATACACAGGGTTAAATAAATGAATTAAAATAGATGACAGAAGGCTTTTTGTACTTGTCTCCCTCATAATATGCACTAGAGGGCACTAAAGTGTTCACCTGGAGAACTGGAGGATGTAGATACAGTGTAATAACTGAAGTATAGACCATTATTGTTTGCTGACCCTAAAAAAATATATACAACATTCTATGCAAAGATTGAAGGGCCTATTTGTTTGACTGCAATCTAACATATTTGTAACAGCAGGCTGAAGACAATAGCTTTTACAGCTATATACAAAAAAATCCTAAAATAAAATATTGACTTCTACTTTATGGTTCAGGGTCCTCCAGGATCTCAGGGACGCACTGGACCAAGAGGCTTTAAAGGCAGACGGGTAAGTCTGGATGAATCTGCTGCTGACTGTAGTTCTGGTCCTTGCTTTGCACTCATCTTTCTGCAGTGGTCTGTGCTTTTATCAGTCTGCTTACTGCATGTAGATCCTGGGACATTGCATTACGGTTAAGATTTCTTTGAATTCTTTGTTAATCACGTCAGTCATATGCTGCTCTCCAGTATGGACATTAACTCTACAGATTCATTACTGTACAATAAAAGTGTTGTAGTAACTCCTTAAACTTGCAAATTCTGCCAATATGGCTGCCAGGGATGCTGCTCTTATCTCAGATCCAGTCACTAAGTTATTTCCTGAAGAAGAACATGTCTCTCATTAACCATATTTCACCCTACAGGGATTTCAGGGGCCTCCAGGATTTGACGGCGAGCCCGGTGTGCCAGGAAATCCAGGAGAGGCAGGACCCTCAGGCCATCCCTCCCTCCCTGGGGTGAGTTTTCCTCAGAGGCAATTCACCTCACTGCAAAATTAACATGCAGCAGATGAAACCACTCCTCTACAATGGTTCGAACATTTCTTTTGGATCATTTTAGGGCAACCTAGTGTCGCAGATGGCTTCAGGTTTCAATGACAAGTCTGGTCTGGCTGGGATGGTATCAGGAAGCACAGTGAGTGCTGCACAGTTGCGTAGGGAAAAGAAATATATACAAAGTTGGAAAGTTTCCTGTAATATACAATTTAAACCACAGGATGTGAAATGTTGCTATTTCAGGGTGAAGCAGGACCACGAGGACCTCCAGGGTCGCCTGGACCACCAGTAAGTTTTGGCCCACTGCACATTTCTCATTTGTAAGTCACTCTAAAAAATGTTATTAGTTTGTTTGCGAAGTACATAGCCTTATATCATCAGTGACTAGCGTTGTGTCCTCTGTTCAGGGTCCAAGCGGTGCTCAGGGAATTCCAGGAGAGGCTGGAGATCCTGGATCAATGGTAGGAACCGTTCTGCTTCTCCATTTTAGATTTTAGGTTTGATGCTCAGCAGGAGTCTGTGGGGAGCCCCGAGAAAGTGTGCTTCATTCTAAACCAGGGATGTTAGATTCAGATTAAAAGATGACAGTGGTGACGGGTCCTTGTTTTTGTGCACAGGGTGAGCCCGGGCATCGAGGACCAGATGGGATGCCGGGAAAACCTGGACGGGATGTGAGTCAAAGATACACAATATGCATCCTCTTAAAATGCACAATATATTGTTATTATGCCTTTTTTCAGCACCTTTTTTCAGTTATTTTTAGCATCACCATAACGATAACTGGATGGAATAGTGTGATAGTGTCCCTAGGCTATAATTGATTTGATGTCTTCTTCCTATTGGTGTTATTGTTAGTATCAATATGTTATCAGTAATGCTTGTTTTCCACGTTGTCTGCTCAGGGAGAAGCTGGACCTGCAGGTGCTACAGGAGAACCTGGAATGCCAGGATCTGTGGTAAGCGTTGTGACCAGAATTGAATGATATTATTGGCTGGTTATTCATGGTGATGAGATTATATATTATATTAAATGCAGGGTGCAAGAGGATTCCCAGGACTTCCAGGTCATCCAGGACTGAAAGGTCACAAAGTAAGTCATACTGATACCTATCAGTCTTTTTTTATGCTTTCGTGCAAGAAACATCAAGAAGTTACCTGTGTGGATTTAAATCTTTCCAACAGGGAAATGCTGGTCTTATTGGGCCGAGAGGCGAGTCTGGAGCTGTTGGAATCAAGGTATGGAGATGTCACTTGATTTTGTGGTTCTCCAAGTGAACAATTCTTCATTTTAATATCTTAGGATGATTATAACTTCCCTGACACTCTTAATTAAAATAGTTCTACCTGTACTATTGTCTGGGCTGAACTCCTTTAAAGAGGTTCTTTGCTACACAAATGGATCCTGACTAACATTTAGCGTTTTGCAGGGTACATCTGGGACTCCGGGTACAATGGGTCCT
Source organism: Nannoperca obscura (assembly GCA_036024295.1). NCBI lineage: Eukaryota > Metazoa > Chordata > Actinopteri > Centrarchiformes > Percichthyidae > Nannoperca > Nannoperca obscura. The sequence goes on from JAVQJL010085325.1 coordinate 29,875, forward strand.
CCAGGCCCACTGGTAGGCATCACATGCAGTAAATGGATCACCAGAACATTTCATACAGAGTCAGATGTCATTCATTCATATACTGAGCAAGTGTTTTGTTTCAGGGGCCAGCGGGCATGCAGGGAGAAAGAGGCAGAGCGGGACCAACTGGCCCTATCGTAAGAAAATCACAAACTTTATTCGTTTGGAAAAAGTACACGAAATGTAAAAAGGTGTTTCAGTGCTTGTTTTGTCTCTCTTCCTCTTGTAGGGAAAACGTGGTGAAGCTGGTCACGTTGGCAAACCAGGTCCTCTGGTAAGACCTCACATCTACATGATAAATGTACTTTAAAGCAATAGTTCCACATTTTGGGAAATAAGCTTATTGTCTCTCTGTGCAAGAAAATGAATACATTTTTTCCCCAAAATGTCTCTAATTATTGCTTTAGAGTAAGTACCAATTTGCTTTTGTTTTTTTCCAACCTTCAGAGGACAATTTGTCACTAGTCCAACAGATGCTTATGAATATGTCCTTCAGTATACAGTATCTTTTCATTTGACTGCACTGGGGCAACTTGCTTGCTTCACTGTTGTTTCCTCTCACTACAGGGTCCAATAGGAATCTCCGGAGTGCCAGGTTTTCCTGGTAACCCAGGAATGAAGGTGAGTTGTGCATCTTATTAAGTGAATTGTGAAAGCTTGAATCTTTTAATCTCAAATTTTGTAGATTTAGTAGAGAATTTCAAATTGGTTTAAACAGTATGACGTCTAAAACCCACGCCAACATGTTCTTAAATTTCAACAAAAGAAATTGAAAATTGTTTTAAAAGTTCTTGAATTTGACCTGAAAGGGCGAAGCAGGACCAACAGGGGTGAGAGGAAGTCCAGGACAGCAGGGCCCCAGAGGGGATGCTGGTCACGTGGGACCACATGGACCGACAGGACAGCAGGTGTGCTACAACACTTTTTGTTGAGATTTCTTTTAAAACTAGGAGAGTGAACACATTTGTTTGGCGCTGGATGACTCGTAGTAATTATTAGTTGAAATGTTTTTGAACAGGGTGCTGCAGGGACAGATGGAACTCCAGGTGCCCGTGGCCAATCAGTAAGTTTAACTGCAGCAGTTTGGACATTGGGGATTGTTGTGAACATTATGAACCAACTTTCTGCAAATCAGCTAAAGTTGCTGTTGTAATCTGTACCTGCTTCCCAGGGTATAGGAGGAGTTCAGGGTCCAGCAGGGCTCTTGGGCCCACCCGGTCCCCCCGGCCTCCAGGGAACTACAGGAGCACCAGGACCAAAGGGCCAACTGGTGCGAGCTCTCATTTCATGTCATTTTCTGAACTTTGTGGCTCATATAATCAGATTAACTGGGAGCTTCAATGTTTTGACCTCCAGGTTATCTGACCTTCTTTTACAGGGCGATGCTGGAGTGCCTGGATTCAAAGGAGAAGCTGGATTCAAGGGAGAAAGAGTAAGCCACAGTTGTTATGTTATGTGGGTGTTACGTGTCGGTTAAATTACAGATTGAATTATTGTTGTTTTCTGGCTCTTGTTAGGGTGACCATGGAGCTCCGGGTCCATTGGGCCCGATGGGAGAGGACGGGAAGCGTGGACCCCGAGGTGATGCTGGATCCACTGGGCCTGCAGGACCTCCAGGAGAGTCAGTGAGTCAAATTGGCTTAATCGTGAAACAACAATTTCTAAGTTTCATCATCTCAGAACCTGTGGAAATGTACTGGAAACTCAAAACTGTGATTCTTTTGAAGAAGTATCCTTCAATTGTTCTAGGGAGCTCCAGGAAATAGAGGTTTTCCAGGTGCAGATGGTTTACCAGGCCAAAAGGTGACAAATACATATAATGGCAGAATTCATGTTATTATGATTATTCTGGACATTTGTTTCGGTGTTTCTGAACATTTGACATTTGTCCTAACAGGGAGCCCAGGGTGAAAGAGGACTACCAGGGTCGGCCGGCGGCAAAGGTTTACTAGGAGATCCAGGACGTAATGGAGAGCCAGGTTTAACAGGAGCACGGGTAAAGCAGACACAGCTACATATGTTGTTGTCTTGAAACCTGAAAGAAAGCTGACCATATTAAATCTACTTGCATGAAATAGTAAATATCAAGAATACTGTTTTCCCTCTAGAGATAGAGAATTAAGATTACTGTGCAATATTTATAGAATATCACTGTTCTAAGGTTGTTCTGCATCTTATTGTATGTTTTATTTCACAGGGTCTGACAGGACTTACTGGTGCCCAGGGAGCTGAGGGAAAGCAAGGACCAATGGTACGCACACCTTTTCATTTTCATCATAAAATCTGACTACTTACTGAAACAACTACATAAGAATTCATTCTTTCCCCAAACCTATACAGTACCGTGAGGTACACGGCATGTGTTACGACATTTCTTTGGGTCTTTCCAGGGCTCAGCAGGAGAGGATGGTAAACCAGGCCCAGCTGGGTCTACTGGAAACCGAGGTTCAGTTGGATCGATGGGCCTTCCAGGACCAAAAGGCTTCGCCGTCAGTATGACTCTTGTTTTATTATATGTACCACTTTTGTAAATGTTATCAGGTATTTTGGGATGTTTGCAAAAGTGGAAAGAGTAGTAAGTTTGCTGATTTTATTTTTAAGTAGAAATGAAGTTACTAGAGTCAAATTAAACTTAAGTAAACATAATTTAAAATAAACAATGTGAAATTGTTAAGTTGGATGTCAAAATGTAGGGGAAAAAAACAGGAGATTGAGTTCAATACTTGTTTTTAGTATATTTGACTGTCACTGGACTACACAATTGAAGTTAGAATTACTAAAGTATGAGTACAGAAACCCAAAAGCTTTAATGGAAGTGCAACGCAATCACAACAGATGATGACTCCTGTGCTGGTGTTCCTGTTGATTTGTAGGGTGATGCTGGGAAGATTGGAGAGGCTGGCAGCGCCGGGACTCCAGGACAAAGGGCAAGTTTTTTTCACTGTTGACATAATGTAATTTATTCTTAAAACTAAATCTAATATAATCTAATATTTACATCAATACTTTATCATCAGTACAATATATAACCACAGATACTGTGTCTGTCTTTTAGGGGCTGAATGGAAAAGACGGAGAGGAGGGCGCTGCTGGTCCAGCTGGTCCAGCTGTAAGCATCTAACTCTGTTGAGACAATGTCACCATCAGTGATTTGATAACATTATGTTTAGATCATGGTATGTTTGCTTTTCTCCAGGGTACCGCAGGGAAGAGAGGAGAGCAGGGGCCACAGGGAGTGAATGGTTTCCAGGTACACTGCATCCCATAATTATAGAAATGCAAATGAAGACAGGAAGCCTAACTTCCCTGCAGTTGACGTTTGGTTAAATTATTGCTCTTGATTATAATTGAAAAAATCTATTGTTTTACACTGTATGTGATGTATTATGTTTTGCAGTAAAACATTTTCAAAAGATGCGTGAAACTGAAACTTTGTACACATTAAGGTCTCTCTTTCTAACTAAAGAAAGAAAACACTGAAACTAAACCATGAAGAATTTCATTATTTCAGTGCATTCATGTGTATGTTCTTCTTTGTTATTGCAATTAGCATGATATTAAAAATTGTCTGTTTTAGGGTTTGCCTGGAATGCCCGGCCCACCTGGAGAGTCTGGAAAACCAGGCGATGAGGTACGACAAAATGAAGATTTTTATAGAGATCATTTGTTCTTGCACAATGATGTTTCATCAATGTGCTTCTCATCATATTATATTAAGCATCGTGTATTTGTTCCAGGGTCTTGCTGGAGAGGGTGGGGCTGTCGGAGCTACAGGTCCAAGGGTAAGTCCGTTTGCATTCCACCTTTCCGTCTCATGTCAATACATTTCCTTATTTTGTGTAATAAGGAACTGATGAATGTCTTTATCGCCTGGTTGTCTTTGCAGGGAGAAAGAGGTCCTCCAGGAGAGAGAGGTGAAACCGGGCCCAACGGGCTGCAGGGACCCAAAGGTAGTCCAGGTGGACCAGGAACAGATGGGTCAAAGGTACTGTAACCATTAAACCATGGACAGAACCAAAACGCTACATAATATTCTACGTTTTTCATGTGAAACACGTTTACAGTTAGTCTTCCTGTGAACCTGTGATACTTTTTTTGTACATTTTAGGGTAACCCTGGTCCAGTGGGAGGTGCTGGAGAGCCTGGAGGTCCAGGACTTCAGGGGATGCCAGGGGAGAGAGGCATATCAGGACCTTCAGGCCCGAAGGGAGATTCAGTAAGTTAAATGATGAGATTATCTGTAAAGAGACAGAGACACCCCCAGTAGAACTAAATGTCTGCTATTGATGTCACAGTTTGTCTGTCCTTATATGTTTGCACTGTTGTTTGGGGGTTGTCAAAAGTACTTTTGGGAAATGTAGGGAATCACTAAGAGAGGAAGAGTTTCCTGTATGTTCCGAAGGAATCCAGCAGCTTGTTAAAGGGACTGATGTGGCTGATTTTCTTCTACCAGGGCTCTGTTGGAGAGAAAGGACTCGAGGGTAAAGCAGGAGCAGATGGTGCTCGGGTGAGTCGTCTCATTATGATGGTCTGGACACAAACAACACTACATTATGATTCCTCAACGACGTTTGTGGCGAAACCAAGATTGAAACCATCATCTGATCTGATATTCTAATACATTTTTACATTTTATTAATAGGGGCTTCCTGGTTCTGTAGGACCTGTTGGTCCCAGTGGACCCAACGGAGAGAAGGTGAGCTCAGCAGCACAAATGTGATGTATTAAGTATTTTAAACCTGGAAATCTGATTGGTCATGTTTATGTCATCAGCCAAAGTGATTGTGTTTCGTGTAATTTTCAGTTCAAAATGGCTGCCATGTAATTAAGCATTGAAATTTGAATGAGCATGGACATGTGGTATGACCGTGAGGCTCCTTAAAGCTTTAAATCTCTGAAATGACTTTGTTGATTTCAGTTTTAAATGAACCAGTTTCTTTATTTCAGGGAGAAACGGGCCCACCAGGACCTGCAGGGCGTCGAGGCACAAGAGGAACTCCTGTCAGTAGAACACTTTATTTTAAAACTAACAATACATTGAGGAGAAATGAGGTTTCTTTGAGCAGCTGCCCTTCCATTTCTTCTCTTTAAAGTGTGTATTTGTGTGTGTGATGATATTAACAGGGTTCTAACGGTGAGCCTGGTCCAACTGGTGCCGTTGGTTTCCCTGGAACTCCTGTAAGTAGCCACAAAAGACAGCTTAACCAGAGCAGTCATGTTCCAAATGTCCCACTGAACAATCCCATAAAGGCTTGATGAGAAAAAGTTCCTCTTTCTTTCCCAAGGGTCCTGAGGGTCAGCCTGGGGCCAAAGGTGAAACAGGTGAGCCGGGTCAGAACGGAGAAGGAGGAGCGCCTGGACCACAGGGGATGGCTGGGAAATCAGGAGCACAGGTGCACAAATGAAACATGAAGGGACACACAAACATGGGCCTAATGAAAGGCCATGATGTCTTAATGTGTGTGTGTGTGTGTTTCCAGGGACCGGTTGGTGTGACTGGACTTAAAGGTGGCAGAGGGACACAGGGTCAAACGGTCAGTTCAACTTCAGCTTCACAGTTTCTTTCTGTATATCTTGTTTGGAGTGCTTTTTAACATGTATTGTTATTGTCATTAGTATCATGTCTTATTCAAAGTGTCTTCCCACAGGGCTCTCCTGGTTTCCCTGGGTTGTCTGGAGGAATTGGACCTCACGGCTCTCTTGTGAGATCATTTGTGACATTATAAAACTTAAATGATCATCAAATTAGTTAGTTAAATTAGTCAACGTTCACCAGTCTGAATGTTATTAATCAGCACGTGTCTTTCAGTGATCCAATCTCAGGGCAGTGGATTCATTTACCAAGTCACGTTTGTATTTCCAACATTTGGGTTGAGGCAAGATCATGTGTGCTTCAGGGTGCTGTTGGGGCGGATGGACCTATAGGTGCTCCAGGAAAGCAGGGCCCCGCTGGGATTCCAGGAGAGAACGGAGCTCTGGGACGGCAGGGAGAGAGAGGCCCTCCAGGTCCGTCGGGTGGCCCTGGAGAGAAGGGAGACTCTGGAGAGGACGGTCCCGCTGTAAGATGCAGGGATGCGTTCAGCTGTACTGATTTTCCAGCAGCCGCACACAAATAAATTCTGAGATGTTTCAACTGTTTATCTACTCTTGTGTTTCTCTGTCAGGGGCCTGATGGGCCTCCAGGACCTGCTGGCATCGCAGGCCAGCGAGGAACTGTGGGTCAGCCTGGACTCAGAGGAGAGAGAGGCATGCTGGGACTGCCAGGTCCGGCTGTATGTATTCCTGCTGCAGATGTTGTGACACTCTGTCTCATTTTGTTGTTGCTGTGGGATTCTGGTGTTGATGACACTGGTCAACTCTTTAAACTTAGTTGAATAATCATTTAAGCTTTGTCTATCTTTATTTCTCAGGGTCCACCAGGAAAACCCGGGGCTCCTGGAGTTCAAGGCAGCGCAGGGCCTGCTGGTGGAGTTGGTTTACCAGGAGCCACCGGGCCAAGAGGAGATGCCGGCCCTGAGGTTTGTCCTGTCCATCTCATTATATGTTTTATTACAAACAGTGCTGCTTTTTTCTTAAAAACATAAACCACTGCATGACTCTGACAACAGGTACTGAATGTCTGACTATTTGATATTTACTCATTTCTCCAAAATAAGGAATATGAAAGGCAAAGTATCTCAGTTATGTATTAGATTGTTCTTCACATATATGCATGCCTGCATTTATTTTCTGCTATCAACATTCATGTGATTAAAACCACGTGTCCTGTAACACCTAAATACATTTAAAAAATGTAATTTTTCTTTCTTTTTATGCTTTTCATGCTTTCAGCTTTGTATGTCACAATGTTGTATCTTTATTGTCCGGTCTTCTGTACCTAAGGTCTTCCCGCGGGAAGTTGATCATGGCATTATCTGTGTTTATTCAGGGTATCGTCGGAGCAGACGGGCCTCCAGGAAAAGATGGTCTTGTAGGAGAAAGGGTAAGATTAAATACATGGTGTGTTGATGTGTCATGCATACAGCTCTGTGTACTAATCACTAGTTTATGCATGTGTTTCCAGGGAGACAGGGGTAATCCTGGTCAAGAGGGTCTTGCTGGTGTTACAGGGTCTCCAGGAACTGAGGGTCCTGTGGGAATGACGGGCGGTCCAGGACAAAGAGGCGAAAATGTGAGATTCACAAACAGAAACACAGGCACATTAAATGTCACATATCAAAGTCTGCTTTGTCATGTCTCTTTGCTTGTTTTGGGTTTAGGGTGCCAGAGGCTCCCTTGGACCCCAAGGACAAGCTGGAGTACGGGGGAAAGTGGTAAGCATGAAAATGACACATGTTCAACTATTTCAAATCATAATGAATTGCTTGTTTTCTGTGTAAAACATTGTGTTTCCCAATGTTGAATGTGTTGAATTGTCATTCTGGGTCTGCTTTTAGGGACCCCAAGGACCACAGGGAGAGAAAGGAGCAGCTGGAGAGCAAGGAGAGAGGGGTCAGAAAGGACACAGAGGTTTTACTGGGCTACATGGATTGCCAGGGATAACTGTAAGCAAAATGCTTATAATTTAAACAACTTCAAATACCTCCAGTTCTTTAGATACTTCAGATGCTAATATTTCTCATGGTAAAGAATTGGTGTAAACTGTTTTAAAACAAAAGGTTTTTGAATTCAGTGAATTATCAATGAAGTGTCATTTTGTTCTATTTTAGGGAGCCACAGGGGAGCCAGGAGCTACAGGTATCACTGGACCAGCTGGGTTGAGGGTAAGTGACATTTTCAGTCAGTCAAAATGGATTTTGTTTTTGTTTTTGATGAACAGGATCATATCAGAGAACAGACGGCATTAAAGCAGACACAAAATGCAGCTCTGCCTTCATTTACAGTTACATATCTCACTGTTTTACCACATAGGGCCCCCCAGGAGTGGTGGGTCCTCCTGGAAAGGAAGGAAACATCGGCCATCCCGGACCGATGGGCGCTCCTGGAAGCAGAGGTTCCAGTGGGGACATCGGGGCAAAGGTGACACAAGATTAGATCAAGATCATTTCTAAGCTCTAACCTTATCAGAGTTTTCATGACAGTTCTCCTATTTGAAGACATTTAATCACATTACATTGCTGCAGTTTATTGCCCAGGGGTATAGCCACTACACCACTGGACACAGAAGTCAATGCTTTGTGTTTTTTTTTCTGGGAATCTGGGTGTTTTTGCAAATTAGGGAGATTTTAGGCTACAAGTTAGTTTTAATATGCAATACATTTAAAATATATATATTATTAAATTGTTGAAATAAAAATGGACCAATCATCTTTTGTACCCACCGCTAGCACAGCAAAAAAAAAAAAAGTATCTTGTGGTGTTAGGGTCCACAGGGTGAACCTGGACTGCCCGGCCCTCCAGGCCCCCCTGGACCTCCCACCGCTGCACTGGAAGACCTCTTTACTGCCCCTTACGATTATGACGGGACCAGCGGTGTGCCAGAAGCTGTGGAATTTGTCGAGGACGACGTGGCCGCCGATCCTCCTTCACCTCAGGACATCAACAGGGATGAAGCCCTTCCAAATAAGAATGAGGCCGTCCGGCGTGCAGACACTGGAGTCCACGCCACACTGAAGACCCTCAGCGGACATCTGCAAAACCTCCGCAGTCCTGACGGCAGCAAGATGAACCCTGCGAAAACCTGCCAGGACATCAAGCAGTGCTACCCTCAGAAAAAGAGCGGTGAGTGTCCTGTTTTATTTTCACACCAGTTCCACATATCTTCCAAACATATTGATGTAACTCTTTTCAGTCATTTTGCTTGTGCCTTTTATACAGGTGAGTACTGGGTTGATCCAAATCAAGGAAGCACAAAAGATGCTATCAAGGTCTTCTGTAATATGGAAAGTGGCGAAACCTGCATATCTGCCAATCCAGCCAACATTCCCAGCAAAGTCTGGTGGATAAAATCCAGTCCCGGTGCCAACAAACCCATCTGGTTCGGAGCAGACATGAACAGTGGAACTAGAGTAAGAAAGGCATTTTGTGAAAGCTCTAAAATATTAGTGCATTTAGAATCCTGGAACTCTCATAAATCCAGCATGCTCGAGGTGTAATCATGTCAAATTGACATCTAATTTCAGTTCCGCTACGGAAATGAGGAGGAGCAGCCAAACGCGGTGGCGGTTCAGCTGAGGCTGCTGCAGCTTTTGTCCAAAGAGTCGCACCAGAACATCACCTACCACTGCAGGAACAGCGTGGCTTATAAAGACGAGAAGAGCCTCAACCTGAAGAAAGCTCTGGTCCTTAGAGGCTCCAACGGCCAGGAGCTGAGAGCACAAGGCAACAACCGCCTCCGATACACCGTCATCGAGGACGGCTGCTCGGTAAGTCTTTACAGAATACCTAGATTTGATGAAAAGCTATTGGAAGACTCCTGCTGATTAATCTTTGTCTTCCCTCAGAAATCAAATGGACAGTGGAGCAAGACAGTGGTTGAGTACAGGACACAAACCTCGATCAGGCTGCCCATCGTTGACTTGGCCCCAGTGGACATTGGAAAGGCTGATCAAGAGTTCGGCCTGGATATCGGCCCTGTGTGCTTCTTATAAAACACAAAGATGGACAGAAATAGCCCTTTTTAGAGGAGTAACATCATCACCAGAAATTATAGTATATGGACTCCTCTTTCTGTGAGCGTACAAGTCGATGAGGGGTTAGATGTTTCTGCCTTTCTTCACACATGGCTGCATTTCCCATAAGCTGTTGAGGTACAGTGTACTTGCTGCGTCTGCCAGGATACGAGTTGTTACTGGTAGGACACTGACATAATTTATTCACCAGTCAATACATTTACAATCTAGAGTACTCTGCTGGGAAATGCATGTGGCTGGAAAAAATAATGTCTGAGGTGCTAACATGAAACCTAAATGAAAAACAAAGTGGGGTTTAGACGCATTGTAAACTTGCATTGACTGGAAAAGCAGCAAGTAATATTAAATCTTACTGAAGGTTTATAGTGAATAGAAGCCTTCAAATCTTTTCATTTGGCTAGTTTCCAGTAAATGCAAGTCAAAGGCCGGCATATGGCAAGAGCTGATATAGCAATGACTGTAGTTCTTAATTTTAATGGAATAGGAAAATTAAATCACGCTTGAACCTAAATTATTAAGTTCTGTTCAGGAACTCATTTACTCTTTCAACAGAAAACCTTTGTATCTCCTTTAAAACTTCAACTGTAAATGCAACATATGACTGTAAATTGCAAATTGTTTGTTGTTGATTATGGATGTGGAATAAATGTCTTTCTTTGGATTGACTGTGCTCTTCCCACAAACCAAAGCCAGAAAAGTTGAATAAACACCACAGCAAACGTTTGCTTTGAAACAGAGTTTAAATGAGCTCAGAAAGGACTGAACTAAAGCATCTCACCACTAGAGGAAGACAATGCTTTCCTTACAGTCATCAAATCACTGTTAACTGTGAGGGAACGAGATGAACCAAAAAAAAGAGCCAGAGAGAGGGAGAGAGAAGGCGTCCTTACAGGAAGAAAATGAGCCAAAGTTCAGGCAGCACATGTTTGTGGGTCGAACTCTCCTGTCTGCGCTCGGTGAAAGACGTGACACTCTCACCGTTTCCTGCAGCCCGGGCTCCTCCACATCTGTCGAGGTGGTCATTTTTAGCCGGGCCTGCTATTTTCATTTGGAGCATGGAAAGTTTTAGGTAAAAGTGGTGGTGAAGGAATGTAAACTGCTCTTTTCTCTGAGCTCTATGGTACATTTTTACATAACATTGTTGCAATAAGCTTTTCACATGAAAGCTGCTCAGGTGGGTACAACATTGTCAAGACCAACACTGACCATTCAGTGACATCACCGCTGACTGATTTCTTTATGTTGTTGCTCAAGGTGATTTATATATATATATATATATATGTATGTGTGTGTACATATATACATATATATAAAATGAGCCCTTTAACGACTTCTCACTAAGTCGTTAAAGGGAACCCACCTAGCTGTTATTGTCTCTGTTTAACAGGCTACATATTAATATCGATTTGAAGATTTTTATCATTCAAATCATGATTTATCATGATCATGATTTAATCATTTATTCATTATGTAATTTCTAAAAGCTCTGTCTACCTACAAGTCTTCATATATTATCTTATTCTAATGAGTTGTTGTGTTTTATTTCAGTTTACTCTTAGCGTCCCCAATGTAGTATTAAACCTGTTTTTTGTCACTTGTGGCTTTATCCTGCTTTTGTATTGTAAAGCACTTTATAACTTGGCTATTAATGGTGCTGATTTACAGAAGCTGTCTGATCCACAGAAACAAGCTGCTCAGCTTTAATTAGCCTTCTGCTCATCTCAGAGAGGAACAATTTCTAATTTCCTGAGGAGAAATATGAGCCCAGAGGCTACATTCTCCTCTTTCTCTTCTTCTCTTTTCATCTCCTCCTGCTTGCGTGCATGCATGTGTATAATTTAAAGTCTCTCTATAAGCCTGACATAGTTTGTGTCAAATTCAGTAAAAAAAATGCGGGTGTTCCACGTACTGTGATTGTGCCTGCTTCACCCATGCATGGACCGCTGGAGTCTGCGACCCTGAGATGACTTGGCAGCGACGCCCAGATCCTGACTGGTGTGTCTCTTGTTCGCTGAGGAGCCTCGATGAGATTTCCCAGCTACTCCTTTTCCTTCCTGTGCACCCTCCAACCGCACCTCACTGACGCCCCTCCAAAACACTTAAAGAACTCTGGGAAAGGATCCTGAGAAAGGATCAAACTAGTGGCCCAAATTATTCTCAGTGGCATGAGAATGCAGGGCTTTATCCAAGAACAGATATTGTAGCCACTAATCACAGGTTTTACGTGTGAAACTATAGGTTACACTCATTAGTTTATTGTGCAGATTTACATGATTTTCAATTTTTTCAATCTCCATTTTCCATGCCTGCTAGTTATACCCATCCTGTTCAGCACGTGCCCTCATCTCTTCCCGCTCTGATCCATACATGCCTGCACACCTGACCCTCATTCCCTCTCATCATGCAGCTGTCCCGTGTCACTAAATGGATTTGTGTGTCTTTGCAAAATATTTGGTACTGCAAGTGTAACATTGTCAAGACATCTTCAAAGAATTTCTGCACATTTATTTCAGTCTGGTGAGTGAAGCAACAACTTTATTGGAATCAACTGATCAAATGTAGCTGCTGCTGAGAATTTAATGGTGATTATTGAATTTCCCACATTAACATGATGTCAAAGAGGGATATTAAGTGACAATTCACACACACGCACACACACACACACAAAACTGCATTTGAAAGCTGCTCTTCATATGGGTGCTACCTCTCTACTCACACACATTCTTCCACACACCCCTCTTCCACTGGCTGAGGTCGAAGCTGATCGAAAGGGAAACGGCCGCTTTAACATCCCACCTTTTCCCAGATCCTGGGAGGAGCCTGTGCCTGGTGGCAGCGCTGAGAACAATGGCAGGAAACTGGGAGAGGAGCGAGGGAGTTCCTGTTGGCAGGATGATGCTGAAGACGAGAGCGGCGGCGCACAAGTGGATACTGGGTTGTAGGAACTGGGCTCTTTAACTGTAACAAGCTTATTGTTTCAGATGTTTTGAAGAGTTTGATTACAAATGTCTGACGTTTGAAGGGAGGGAAGTTTTAGATGTTCTGCTGCTAGACTTGAAAAATTAATGTTAGAACAAAATTGCTTACAAAGCAAAGAACCATCACTGATCACACCAATCAGAAAGGTCTCTTCCATGTAGTCAGTTCAGCCGGTTTCCTTTTCGTTCTGGTCCATTTTGTGTTCACACTGACTTTTTACAAATGTGACACCTTTTCCGGTGGTCTCGGCCTGAGTGTGATTGACAGCTTTCTTAAAAATTGCTTAAATGAACCGAACGGGCAAACACCAGAGTTCCAATCTTGAGTCTTCAATCGTGAAGGGCACATTACTTCCTGCGTTGGCTCTGAAGTTGGACATAAATGGTGTGCTACAGGTTTGTCCAATATGATGGGTTGTTCCTTTAATAGAAATGTTGGCCAAACCTACGGAAATAAGACCTGAGTGGTAATACACATGACATCATGTAAGAAGCAGCTGTGTTCTTCTGAAATTAAAATCTTCGCTCAAATTAATGTTTTCAGACTTTAACTACAGTGTTTAATTTATTTATGTTTGAAATGTCTGATATAACAGAAATCTGGCCACTGGGGTGAAAGGTGATGACATTTTTTGAGGCCCACAGCTGTAAAGGATGGGGGGTTGGAAACAGCCCAGTGCTACACTCCTGGCCAGCACTCTGGAAATGAACTCTCCAAGTGATGCATTAACACGTTTGATCATGACGTTTGATCATGACGTCTCTCCAGAAACACCAAAGCAGCGAGGCTACCAGACAACCAAGTGTTGACATCACTCTGTGATGAGCTGCTCAGATAATTCATGACCCTGCAGCGATCTGAAAGGGCCGTACGTGGAGACTTCCTGCGAGTCCCACCCAGGCCCGGGTCACATCCATACAGCCAGGCCACATTGCTCACCCCAACCCCTGGTCTGTACGCCCTCCACACCCTCGAGCTCATTCCATTGTTCTCAAGAGTGAGACATCCCCATGCACAAGTGGCCACATCACGCCATGAGCCAGATGCGTGTGTGGTATGTGTGTGAGTGTGTGTGTGTGTGTGTGTGTGTGTGTGTGTGTGTGTGTGCGTGCAGCAGGGGATGGCAGGGCTTTGTTTTGTGTGTTCAGTGTGGTTAAAGCAAAGATTTCCGCAAACAGTGAGGGTTTCTAATGATGTGGGGTTACTGGAACATATTTACAGCTTTAGTCATTCTTCCTGAAAAAAGAAAAGTTCATCAGTATTTTCAGCTGTGTTTCTGATTAAATAAGTGGTGGTGTTTATGATGTGAAGGCTCTACTTTTTTCACTCTTTTCATTCCTAACATACCACCTCTGCTGCTGCTGGGAAGGTAAAGTGCATCATCACTCAATCTGGATGGCCCACAGACTCACAATTCCAAATGAATTGACATGAAAATGATAAAGCAAGCAAGTAGCAGTTTGGGCTTTACAGTTCTGTAGACTCTCAGGTTACTGTGTGTGTGTATGACGTCATTTATGATGAGATACATGCAAAAGGTGAGGAGGAAGTGGTTTTAGATAAGGTTAATGAAAAAACAAATGTTGCCTACAGTACCAAAAGTAACCAGTGGTTGAAGCTGAAGTATAAGTATTAGCATCAAACTATATTTAAAGTGCCAAGTAAATAAACATTTGTGATGCATTTAATGTTGCAGCTGGTTAAACTGCCTTGTAGTTTAATATTTAAGAATACATAAAAAAATGTTATTCTGTTTTAATAATCAGAATCTTCAAAGTAACTAGTATATATATATATATATATATATATATATACTTAGTTATATTAAACTACTACCTCCAGCAGAGAGTCCCTTGACATGTAGATGTTTAACACCCGTACTTCTCCGTTCATTTTCAGGTAATCTGCCCATTGTAGCTACCAAACTTTAGTTTTGCTTGTTTTTAGTTCACTTCTATGATAAATTCATGCAGTGTTTTCATTCCTGCTATTGATAACTCTTGGGACTATCTGAAGTCCTCAGAAATGTACTGAGGTCCACTGAAATATTGAGTCACTGCATGCTACACAACTTATTAATGGTCTGTTTCTCACTCAGGGGCAATCACTCCAGATGAATGCGTCAGTTGCAGCAAATGCCAAATTAAAGCAAAATGTGGCCCCGACAGTGTGACTGCAGATTTATGCGATTCTTTTCTACAACTTCTTTTCTGCAGCCACATCTGCAGGAGAGCAAATGTGACAATCTGCCGCATTTGTGTTTCTATTCAGTCACGTCCTGTGGAAATATCCTTGACAAATACACAGAACAGCTACTGTCTCATGCGTTGGAAACCCGCCTAGACACAAAACATCGGCTGAATGCTTTAAGTTTCAGGGGAAGCGCTCGGAAGTTGAGGCAGTAAACAAGTGTTAGTCATGAGACCGAGGAAGTGTTTGCTACCAGCACACAAGAACTGACGGATCAAGGGTTCAATGGCAATGTATTCTTAGAAACAGGAAGCCTACAATACATCCACTGGTCTGATTTCCACAGAGGTAAATAAAGGGAGGTGGTGCTGGGTGGTGTTGTGAAGGGTAAACAACAAAAAACATCTTTACTGAGATCTTTCACATGTACATGCTTCAAGTGGAATTGATTTATTTTTTATCTCTGCTTTAAAGGAAATGTGTGCCATCAGCCACCACACAGGATATCATCTCCCACACTGATGTAACAGGATGCGAGTTAAAAGTGTGGTTAGTTGTAAAAATGTCACACGTTGAGTGTTCTGCAACAACATGGGAGGAGACGGTCCCACGATTGCTGTGATGCCCCATGTACTGTCCAAAACCACGGATACCAGAATCCTTTGTGGACTGAGATCATGATTACGAAAGGCATGCAAGTGGCTCGTAAATATTAACTTGCAATGATTAACGGTCACGCACAATGCACACATGCTTTCGATCAGCTTGTGTTCTGCTTGCAGATGGACGTATTTATCTGCAAGAAAAGTGGCCTGTTAAGTGCTTTTACAGCTTCTCCGTGCTGAATTTGATAAATGATGCCCTGAAAGGATAGATTTAGCCAGCACTTTTCCTTTGGGACTTCCTAATTGTACCTGGTCACATATATGTTTTGGACGAGGAACAGACAGTAACACGCCCTGCTTTGTCTGGAAACAATATTCATTTCAGCAGGAGACATTTTCTAAGGTCAGATGAGGAAATCCCACCCTTAATTAAATATGTGGGAAAGAAAATACACTTGCATGTTTTCTTTCTTTTGTCTTTGAGGAGAATAAAGCGGGGAAAAGGAGACATTAAGGAAAGAAACACAAACACAGCCACTGTTTTAACCTGGATGTCAGTTCAAAACGACTTTTATTTACAGCTGTCTTACTTCAGTATAAACAAGCACTGTCAGGATTTTTTGACAAAAGTATGTTACAAAAATGAAAATATGACCAGGCTGTGAACATAATTTTTTTTAAATGAATGCATCTCCAAAATGGAAAGAATCTGTGTTTTATGCATACATTTGTTTTACCATCGAGGTTCACTCTTGACATTGGGAAAACATATCTGTTATCAAACTAGTAAATGAACATTGAGAAAACAGCAATACAAAGCCATATTATTATTGATATTCTATGTTTTGCTGGATTCGTCTTTGTGAAGAGTTTTCTTTTGAGAAATATTTTGCTATCTTAGAGAATACCTTTACAAAATGTCAAACTATTGCTTTAAGATATGAATTCCACCAATCAGACATAAGAGAATAGACAAAATAACACACATGTAGCTATGTCCAGTGTAACATAAAATAAATAGGTGTCAGTGAGCTGAGCATATCCAGCAACTGTATTCAGGGTTTCTATCATAGCAAAATACACGGCCTGTGACACAAAGTTCTTTCTTCTATCATTAAATATCAGTTCAGAAATCATTAAATCATCTACTCTTTTACATTGTTATAGTACACATACTGTATTATAAACCACAGGAAGGAATCACAGTGAACATTTTAGGGTTCAGTGCTACACATTTAAAGGGATAGTTTGACATTTTAATGAATGATGCTTACTGAGAGTTATCCAGCTAGCCTGGCTCTGTGCACAACATCAAAAACACAAATGTTGTGTTTGAGCTTTAGAGGTGCTGGTAGGTGGATTTTGTTTGGAAAGAACCAGGATCACTGTTTCCAGTCTTTATGCTAAGCTAAACTAAGCTATCCTCTTGGATGAAGCTTCACATTAACAGACACACATGACATGGAATCAATATTCTCATTTAACTCTCAACCAGAAAGTGAAAAGTGTATTTTTTAAAGATCCCAACTATTCCTTTAAATTATTTCCCCACTTTGTATGATGTAACCTTACAGTAAGTTAATATTAGTACTGCGTGTGAGACTGATCTGTAATTCCTGTTTTGGAAGGCTGAAACCAGCAGCTCTCTAACTGGAGATGACCGACTTTATCTTCACACATACTGTAGAATCTAATAGTGCTGGTGAGTAAGTATCAATGTAAAGTGTCAAATCAGTGAATCAAAATAAGTCAGTTCCTGCTGAAATTGTTTCCTGGACATCAAAATCTTTAAACACATGTAACATGACATTTTCACTTATTACTCGACTCGTAACATAAGTAAAATACAATAATGTGTTCCTAGCTGACTGGAAAAATGTACATTAAAGGCTGTCTAAAAATACAAAATTCATATTTTGTGCCTTGATATATGTCATATTCATACACAATCACATATGTACAAATACAAGCAGTTTTCAGTCTTATTTCCTCTGTGACGTTGTCACAATAATCTCTCCAGCATTTTGGAACTTAAAATATACTGCAGCTTTCACCAATATAACACCATTTTATTGTGATCCTCATTATATGTTTTAACATAACATACATACATAAATAGAAAACTCTCCACAGGGGAATCATTCAGCCTATATTCTGGGTAGTTAAAGCACGAGGACCTTTGGCTAAGTAAGCTAGCTGTTTATTTCTTCTGGTTTTGTGTGTTTGTACTTTTACCTTGTTACACTTCACTAGTCTAATTCTAGTTCTAGTCTAGTTCATGGTACTTTCTGCTTTTACTTTCTTGAAGCACAAAGTTTGGCTCTCTTGGCACAAAGAGGGCATGTGTGGCACTGGCTCTGCCCATTGATGTACATGCATTAACAAACAACATTATTTCTGCCCGCAAAATAAGTTCTGACACAGTTATGTGCCTACAACTAGGTGGGTTAACAGGGCTGTTGTGCATTTCCTTTTTCCCTCGGCAGTAACTACCTATTTGTAAATTATGCTAATATCCTCAAAAAGCCCAGAAAAAATAATAATTTGCAAGATCGTAACCGTCAGAACATCTTCTTGTTCACCGAGGGCTCTTCAAGTTTATTCCACACACTGTAAAAGAGCATTAATTCCTTGAGTTAATGGTTTACAGTGAGGCTGGTTGATTAATGGGGTCTTCCTTATGTCCGGCTCGAGCCCCTTTAACATTTGTGGGGTGTAAATGAAGAAGAAACAGCGTCTTTGGTCTCAAGCTCCCTGTTTTGGTCATGTTCATAAGAATAATTAAAATTAAATTATGTGAGTTTTTTGGGCTGGGAGATGGGAAACAACATCAAAGGAAACTAAAGTTTGTACTGCCATGAAGAGTAGCATAACTCCAAGAAATCATTGACATTGATCTTGGTAACATCTCGGGAGAAGTCAAAGAAACAACAAGCGCTGAGCCACAAGTGCTGAATGTCAAGGCCCCCTTCAAACAAAAGGGCTGTCCGATCTGAATATGTCTGAGTAGCTCTTGCCGTTTATGTGCTCGGTGTGGCTTTCGATGCTGTAGCAGCGGTGGACCTCAGTCAGTGACGACGCCACGTAGGAGGCCGAGCGGAAGAAGTCGGCATTGGCGAAGGTGCCGGCGAACTGCATCCGTTGCTGATTCCAGTGTCTCCGCAGGACGCTCTGGACCTGCAGGAACAGACACATAGAGGATGTAAAGAGGATGGCAGGAAAAGGAAAAGAAGGGTATACCTTTGTGCTTAGCTTTACAGTTAAAAAAAGGGAGCACGGTTAATAAGGCAATTCAGCTGGGAGTATCATCATGCAATAGCATACTACAAAGCTAACAATGCTCTGTAGTCTTTCAGTACAAACAGTGGAAACAGTTCAGGGTTGGGACAGGTCTGGGTTTGGTTATCTTCATATGAAGGTGATTGAGAAAGGTGTCTCTGTCTCTCTCTGATGGTGCCAGTCGTCTGGGAACAGGCATGTCATGTGTTGCAAGGAGATAATGCAGAGTAGAAAGAGCAAGAGAGTCAATGTGCTGCATTAGCCTGGATCAATTCAGGTCTCAAATGTTGTAGTTCCAGGCAGGTTCAGTTGGATCTGGTCCTAAAGACCTGAGCTCACACACACAGATTGTCCCTCAAAAAGAAGTTTCACGCTGTGGAAGTGCAAAGTCAAGTTGCTGTGACTAAAAGTAATGGCTGAATGACACCTCAAGAGCGTTGTCCTAACTTCATATAAACTGGCCTTAAAAGATTGATTCAGGTCTATTTTTCTTCTACAGCGAGAAAACAAAACTTCTATTCAACTGAGAAAAAAATGAAACCAGTGAAGAGTCAGACTGAATGAAAGTGCAATGAATGAGTGTGAAGTACATGTGGCAATATGTGACACAAACATAATAAAATGTTGCACAGCATTGAAAATAAATATTACATTAAGCATGGTTTAGTAAATTGAAAATGTCAGTTATGTTATGATAATTATATGCTGAACCCAGCTCATAACTCACCTCCCCGTTGAAGAAGCAGAATATTGTAGAAACCAAGAGACCCTGCATGCAAAGAAAAGAAGGTTTCTTGAGAAAACAAAATCTGTTCAGCTCAAACAGCTTCTCAAGGTTTACAGAGTCACATGCTCTTATTCTAGAAGGTCTGCACCTACTGTAAAGCATTTAATATTATGTATTATTATTATGTCTTTAATTGGGTAAAAGCAAACTGGTTGTTACTATTTGGATTCCCATGATCTGACCTGGTAGTGCATGAGGATTTCCATGATGTACAGGTAGATCTCAAAGACCCAGTGATCCTGGGGCTTGTAGGGGAGCAGGACAAACTGGATGCCGAGCAGAGGGATGAGGATGAGGGTGGCTCTCACAGCCCTCATGTAGAGGCTGGACTCGGCCTGGTGCGTCACCCTCAGCTTGGTGATGAGAACCCGAACGATGTTAAGCAGGAAGAAAAGATTCACCTGGAACAAAAAGGACTTCCGTTTGATGCAAAAACAAAGAAGAAACACAATAGAGAAGGTGTGCTGTAGCCCAGAACACAGGGCGTACTACGGTCCACTGTGGTTGCGTATCTAAATCTGGATCCCCCACAGGGGTTCAATGCTTACCACCAATGCGGCGCAGATGGGGCCGTGGATAATGTACAGCAAGGAAGTATCAGAGCTGACCCAACATCTGTGAATGCATGGATCAGATCATCATATTACACATTATGGAAACACATGACATGGTAAAATGATGTTTTTAGTAATGGTCATGTGTGGGGGTGATGATAAAAGAGACTCACTTGTCGTTGTAGTAGCAGTGGCGTGCTATTGAATGTATCACCGCCGGCACGAGTGGAAAACCTGCAAAATGAAAATGAGAACATTTATAAGAAAGAGTGAAATGTGGATTATTAAATAATTCAGATTAAATTAAATGTTAACATAAATCCTCACTTACCCCACCCCAGCAGATAATACCACATGAGATGCTGTTTCTCAGCAAACACAGCCACAACAATCAGAGTGTGCAGGTAGATGCCCTCGCACAGCATC
Organism: Nannoperca obscura; assembly: GCA_036024295.1. Classification (NCBI taxonomy): domain Eukaryota; kingdom Metazoa; phylum Chordata; class Actinopteri; order Centrarchiformes; family Percichthyidae; genus Nannoperca; species Nannoperca obscura. The sequence continues at coordinate 50,348 of JAVQJL010085325.1, forward strand.
CAGAAGTAGTTACAGCTCAGCAGATACAGGTGAATGAACATGAGCAGCTTACAGCTTGCCTGGAAGGTAGAGGCAGTATGAGCCGTCATGTCTTTACTGAAAATCAACATGTCAAGCAATGTCAGGGAAAATAGACGAATAAAGTCACATCACTCACAGTATCGTTGTACGTGTGTCCCTGTTTCTTTACCACTGTTGTGAGCCAGACCACGGTGATGACTGAGTTTAGCACGAATGAGAGGAAGAGGTTTTTGTGGAGTGTTATCCTCTGGCAGCTCAGACTCCTGAGGGCAGCGCAAGAGGAGACTCATATTCTGACATTTTATTGGCTGCATCCAGTCATTCATTTTATAAAGGGAGTCATTGATTTGCTGTGAAATTCAACGACTAGCACAAACATGTAATTAAAAAGGGAACCACACTCACTTAAAATGAAAGAATATTCCTAATGATATGAGCAATGATACCAGCGACAGGCCATGACCAATCATAACCAAGTAGAAGTGAGTCATTGCCGCCTGCAAGAAAACAAAATGAAAAAACTTTGCAGTCAAAGCTGCTTCATATAGTGCCCTTCTTTATTTCACAGTTGTCTTTATTCCTCCTTACTTTCCCATGATGTGTCGTGTTGGCTTTGCAGTTTGTGAAGTTTGTCCATGTCCTGTTGCTCTCCGGGTGGCGTCCCCACTCGCCTGTCTCCGTGCAAACTTTGGATGCCACCGCTGTTAACAAATGATGAGACTAAGCTTCAGGTGTGAAATACATTCACTTTCTTCTCCGTTCCTTTTGAGAGAGGCGAAGTTTGACACCACTCTCATGTCTACATACTGAGCTGGAGAAGCCTAATTTAGCATAGCTAGCCTGGCAACATGTCACCCCCCAGAACCACAATTTCACATTTCTGTTTTTACATTTATATTTTTACATGTCTGTTTGCTCTATTATTCTTCACATCTAGCTGTCGGGAAGAAAGGGAACACAAAAGGTCACATTGTCACAACCAAATTCAGAAAGCTTAGTTTATTTAAATCAAATAAATGAACCTAAAGACTAGAAATTAAGCTTTAAAAACAGACAAATGTCCAAACTTATTGCTAATTTGAGTCTCAACTCAATGTTGCACTAAAATGTTAAAGGTTAATAAGGTTAGCAATGGTTTCTATATTGTTACTGAATTAACAGAAATGATAGACACTTACCATGAGGGTCAAAATCTTTATAGTAGTCCGGACAGCTCTGCTCTGTTAGGCCAACTTCAGTTGCATCCCAGCACAGCCACCCATCCCACGTGGTGTTGCACTGTGGCCCTGCCGACAACAAAAGACACACAGAAATAAGAAAGTGTGCTGTGGAAAACAGCAACATGAGAAGCTCCTCCGCTCAGCCATCGTCTCCTCACCTATCGTTTTTGTTTTGCGGTGTGATTCTTTAACAATCCGCTGGAAACATTCGAACTGGGCCGTGGCAATTTGGTTCAGCGTCGACTGATGTTCACCCTGATGGTTCAGATGTTCCTGGTAGTCTTCTGGACTTGCCCCCACAAGCAGCTGGGAGTATGCACACACACACACACACACACACACAGAGCGAGCTCTAACATATGCAAATTTAAGTCAATTTTAACGCAATAACTTTTACAAGAGATGCTCTCAGGTTGCACTATGGGAAATGTAGGATCATGTCTGATTAGGACCTGGAAAGTTAGTATATCCCATCATCTGCTGCTTCCACTTTGACCACCCTTTTTGAAAATATGTCTCTCACAAGTCCCTCAGCTTAATGGAAGCGCACTACTAAATCACTGGAGCACTCCTTTAAGCACTGCATGAGGACGATTAGCATGTTCGGCCAGTCAAATTAAGAGTTTGAAATGACAGGAAGAGACTGAGTGCTAAAGAACTAAATATGTAACAGGATCAAATCTAAAATCTTTGGTTGACACATGAAGTTATTAGATACTTGCTAAAGAGAAAACTGTTGTTGTTGATATTAATACCCTGTAGCAGCTGTTGCGATCACTTAACCATCGATTGCATGCTTTATGCTCACTTTGTTGAACCTTTTTGAAAATCTTGATAAATAAATGTATTTATCTAAAAACTACATATTTCAGGCAAACAACTACACAGTACAGATACAATAGCTACCTTATTGAGAGGCAACAGGACCAGGAGAAACATGAAGCCGTTGAGATCCATCTGCACGCTGATCATCACTGGTCAAGGGGACAATTGAAAGGTTTGTAACTGTGAAAAGGAAAGCATATTAAATCTTGATGATCTGCTTCTGTACTAGAAAAGAATAGACACCTGGACAAAAGGAACACATGCAGTTGACGTTCACTCCTATTTGTGTTTCACTGGAAGTTATTTTTTGCTATTCGGAGGAACAGGTAAAACTTTTAGCACTATCCAAAATAGTTTCCCCAAGAGCTCAATAAGAAAATGCTTCCTGAGTAGCAGCAGCTGCTGACATGAGCCAACACACGATGTGTTGACAGGAGCTGGACCAGAACTCCAGTTCACGTGCTCCGCGCTGTCACACCCATACTGTACAATCACAATTTCAACATAATCCAGCACATTTGTTAGTTTTCTCCTCCCGTGTTTAGATATCCAAACTGCCTTGTAGTTCATTTTCTTTTCCTACATTAGAACTCAGCAGTCTTCATATTTTATTTTTACACAAACTTTAAAATCTTACAATTATTTGTCCAATGTCCAGTTCCTTAACTTTAATCAAAAGCCATGTAAATAAAACCCATGTTTTTCATATGCAATGAAAATATGCAGTCTCCCCTGTAACCGTCAGGGTTACAGATTTGGCCTTTTGCTTCCTCTGTTCCCTGCAGCTTCCTTCCTGCATGCGTATTATGCATGTTGAGCAAATTTAACCAAGGTTTAGCCAAAAGACATCAATATGAAAAATGCAGTGAAAGCATGTGCTGCAAACTCGCTTATATGCCATATGCATGCATATGCATGCAGCAACCTACTTAACATTTCAATAGAAACACTTAATAAAAAGAGTGAAAAAGTGGTTCAATTCTATCATAAGAGTTGAGCTTTTCCAGATAACAGATAATGATTACATTTTCATTTTCAATGTTTCTCCAGCCACAGACAGACTGTGCCCTGCTTTGGTAGAGGAGGTGTGACAGTCACTGTGACAGCAGTGGAAATTATGACAGTTGTAACTGTAATGGTGGAATAATAGTGAAAGCAGTAACAGCAGTAGCAACAGAGGTTGTACTGGCACTACTGTTTGATTTCAAGTCCCTGTCACTCTGTGTCTCATGTAGCTGCTGCACACTATATTATATCACCATCTATAGTTTTATTTTATGGACAATTTGTGATTTGTGATGAGCTGCACCCTCACAAGCCACTGGTAATAAAAAGTGCATGAACTATATTGCCTTAGATTTGTTGTACATGGAACGTTTCATTCCAAATTAAAAAAGCCCTGTTGGAAACACAGTCTACAAAGTAAACAATGCAGAAAATATCAATAGATCATGATACTGTTTATATATATCTATATATGTGTGGTAAGCAAATGTTCTTGTTAAAATGGCAACAGAAACTTTTTAGAAGTTGTATATGTTGAATTAGTTAAATTTTTAAATTAAAATGTAATATTTATTTAATCATTTCATACAAGAGCATATCATGGACCTGTAGCTGAAGCTAGTTTGCAACACCCATCTCTATAAGCATTCATACAAATACACACAACTCAACAAGAAAACACTAGGAAGAGTACAGTCACTAAAAGCAACATGAAAATCACCTCATCATGACTACAAACCTGAGTTTAAATTGATCACAGTCATAAGTTCTAAAGAATAACGAGTTCCACGTACAGACATCCAAAAATCCTTTTTAAGAAGTTCTGATGAAGAGGCAGAACTTATGGATACGTTTAATATTTGACAGGTTTCTTTCATCATAATATGCAGTGGAGAGATCGTATCTGCTTCACAGTCTCTCCAATGAGTCACTTTCTTATGTGCAGTGTGTTATTCAGACTCCATGGACAAGTGATTTCTATGTTCACTACAAATAATCACCACAGGTTAAAATCACTCCCACACTAAAGTTCACCAATCACATTCCTGTTACAGCATTAACAATTCACTGAAAGCCATCTCACATCCATTATAAAGTTAATCTCTTCCTATCTTTGTCCTAAATGTTACAGTATGAGTGACACTTTTACAAATGACTGTTATAATATAGTTTTATACTATTCATTTTGACTGCTAATTCAGGAAATCTTTCAGTTAGTCAGTTAATAAGATTAATATCTTCTTGAACACATCCAAAGACACACACTATATCTTTCTAATTGGCTACAAATACATTAGATAACTCAAAGTGAAGTAACTAATTCATTATGTGGGCCATCTGTGCCACAACACAAGGATTTACGCACTTTACCAAGTGAAGTAGCCTTTATTAGAAACACATTGATCCAGGAAATCCCATTTCCCATGTCCACCATATGAGCAGATTTGTCTTGTTAGGTGGGACAAAGTTGCAGGTTGTTGAGCTTATTTATCATATTGTAGAAAACATTTTTCTGTAGTACATTAAAGAAAGCTGTAAATATGTGGCTAAAATAAATTGCGTTTCAATATGAGAAACAATGTCTTAGTAGCCGTCTATAATCTCTACTCGTGTTCTGTGGTATACATGAATTTGTTCACTGTTTAAAATGTAAAAAGGCAGGCATGTATCTAGGAATTCGATTTTTGGGGGGGACGAATTGCCATCAATGTTTAGCATGCCAATAGCAAAGTTAAGATATATCTTGATTTGATATTTTCTATATTTTAACCTATGGTTTTGTGCCTCTGCCCCTTAATACCAGTTTGCTATGTGCCCTGCAACATATACTCCTACATATAACGTTTCTAGTGAAAATGAACATGTGACCTGTTTCCAGGTGCTGGAACAGTAATCACAGTAACATGCTGACAAACTAACTATTAAAGAAACTTACCTTTACAGGAGCAGAACAATAATAAAAGAAACTTGTTGAGGAGTAATCCTTCAGTCTGAGAGTGTTTCACACCAGAGTCAGAGCGACACTGGGCTGTCCTGATGAAAACCTACGGGGGCTGAGGATGACATCACTAATTTGCCTTTTGTGGAGGCAGACAGAGGAACATCCCTACATTGTAGTGGACATTACAAAACGTGGATATATTTAATAGCATTAAATGCTGTCATTTATAATGTGCACGGTATTTAATACATGTTAAAAAGTCAATGCTAGTCCTGGATTTTGATCTTTAGGGTCTGAGTAATGCAAATCATAAGCTTTCACTTAATGAATTGACTCTATTGCAAAGCTGCTGTAACTTAATGTGCCTGCATACGTCTTGCTTGTTTACCTGTGGTTCTTTTTTTATTTTATCTATGACTGCTATACTAATACTACTGCACATGCTACTGTTCATTTTAATTAACATGGCAGCAAAAAAGACCATTAATAATAATCCTATTAGTTATTAGTATAAAGATTGGTCTGGCTGTTAAATGCATTGGAGATTTACAGCATATTATTCAAAAGAGATCATTTTTCATGATATATGCTGTGAATCTGGCAGTACCAAACGGACCAATCAGCAAGAGGCTTTCGATTGCTTAGCAACGGCGCCCTCTGCAGGGCAGACAGGTTACCATGGCTGCGGCGTTCCTGCAGCGTCGCTCTGCAGAGTAACGAAGTTTCTGCTGATCTTTGTGCATTTATGGACAAATGCAGGTAATGTTTGACACGTGTACGTGTGTATGTATATATGTACAGATGTACAAATGTATATGTTTGTTCCTAATATCGATATCTCGATACACTGCATTAACCGGAAGTAGTGAAAAGGTGTAAACTAACTATGTTAATGAGCTTCATTTTTGGTTAGATAGCAACATAATGTTAGACTTAAGTTTTGCTGTATAAAATAGGACAATGTGCGCCTATGTGATAGCTGAAGAGCTAATGCAGATACAGTCCTTCAGTATTAAACGTGTCCTGACTTCACCTGCCCGGCTACCTGCTGGTTTCCAAAATAAAGATAATAAAGTAGCAATACGAAGATCCAGGTAACACTTTTATTACTTGACTTGAAGTTGTTCTATTATTGAGCAACTGTATAGGTGTAAGGTAATGATGAAGATGTAGAGAAACATATTTTTTCACTATTTTTCCAAAGCACCCTTTATTTGCATTGGTCCAGGTGTTATCAAGCCTTTAACCTCCTGGCAGTTTAAGTTCTCTGTATCCTCACTTTCATTATGACAGGGTAGATGCTTGCTTCATATCTTTATTCTGCAGTGTCAGAATGTTCAGGAAAACCGCCTGGAGGAACACAGTCAATGATGCAGTGAGTTTCCACCAAGACCAAGCCCTCAACACAACTATATTTCTGCTGAAATCCTTTGGCCCAACAGGATTTCTGCTCCGAGAGGATGGAGAGGCCAAAAACTTGAAGGTACACCATTCTGTGATTCAGGATGCACATTGTTCAAACTCCCTCCCACAAAAGGGTTGGTATCCTTACTCCAGCATGTTTTCTTCTGGATGCTTTTCAGGTGTGCTTGGGTGACCCACATACATGCACTTGCCCTGTGTTCAGCAAGGAGCAGGAGCCATGCAAACACATCTGCTGGTATCACTAACACACAGGACAAGATTAACACGGCAGTTTTTATTTTACTTGTGTCTTTATGTACGTGCAGCAGTGTGAAGTGAACACTAGCATTTTATTCACTCATGAGACTGCGTGGCACGTAAAACAACTTTGTTGCAGTTGATGTTGAAAACAAGTTTGCCATGGCTTTTTAATAACTGGGATTGGGTTTCGTTTTGGACAGAGACCAAACTGTGTTCGTACTATGAAACTGTAAAATAATGATTAAGTCTAGTTTACTTTTTTTTGGCCTCATGTTGTTACAATTTTACTGTATTTTATTGAGGCAAAATTCTGTTGTGGTTGTTTTTGCTAAGACAACTTTAAATATTGATTGATTTTAAATGTGCTTATTGTGTTAAAGTACAAGAAGAATGGTTTTACAATATAACTCATATACAGATATCCAGGTCTACTAATGACAGAATGTAAGATTCACTTACTGCTCATTCCAGGGATGAACCTCTAATATTTACCATTACAGGGTATTACTGCGGAAATTCAGACTACCCAGAGAACATGAGTGTAAGTTCTTTTTATTGTGTTACACTAATTGCATTCTGCACCTTTCACGTTGTTAAAACAATTCTACTTTAAGGTTTAGTGTTTAGTATATTTAGTATTCCAGCCTTGTTCTGTTGACATGCAATGTTAAAAATGACTCTGCTCTAGATTCATTTCAGCATGGACTTGTGGAGAGACAGATCTTGGAGGTGCTTCATGGTTTACACCAAACCAAAGCCCACCGGATGGAAAGTGATCCTTCTGCTGCCTCTAGGACCCCGTGCCAACCAGTCATGGGCCAAGAGGGTGGAAGTGTCTGCCGGAAAGTGATCCAAGCCCAGGATGTGTGTCCTATCTGTCAAGAAGAGCTGCTGGAGAAAAAACAGCCTGTGTCTTACTGCAGGTGTGTGGGCGACTGTGGTCGGACTGAGGTCGGGGTTTCATGTTTCACAATGATGTAAGATGTTCTATTGAGCTTTTGTTGCACTACTGGCCAGGACATGACCCCATGAAGCATTATCAGTCCCAGTACAGCACATCCAGCTGGTGACATGCAGCATGTTTGGAGGAAATCACCAGCACAGACTTTCGGATGTTATAAAATTAGGTTCAAATCTCCTTATATTCCCAGAAGAGGACATTTCAATCAAACACAAATAGCAATAGAAGTTTATCTTCAGCATTATGCAGACAGATTTTCTGAGCCCTCGTGTGCTGTCCTTGTCTCTCCCAGGTTCGGTTGTGGCAATAACGTCCACATTTCTTGCATGAAGGTGTGGGCAGATCATCAGAGGCTGTCAGACAGGGAAGAGACAGTGAAGTGCCCTCTGTGCAGGGAGGACTTCTGCTCTTTGAAGTTACTCCGGGAGCAGGTGAAAAACGCAGCAAAGCTCTTCACTGCCGCTGAAAGAGAGAAGCCAGACAGACACCTGGGAGTTGTCTGTTACAGCTGCCGGCTCTGCCCCGTCACTGGCAAATGTTTCAAGTAAGCAAGTGGTAGTCATAACTAAGAAAAACACATGTAGCATAAGTCAACTGCATTGTACCCCTGTTATCATCTTTGCAGGTGCACGGTCTGCAGTTACTTCTATCTATGTGAGGACTGCTCAGTGAAAGGCCGCCACCCACAGCATCCGTTTGCCTCGCGGACAGTAAGCTATCTGGATTCAGCTTGAAATAATACTTGCACTGCATCAGCTAATCTCCAAACCACAGGCTTCAAGCATTACAAAAAGCAATGATTCAGATAACACCTTAATACCTAATTAAACCTTTTTTTTGTCACGTGAATTGTCCTATTTCTGTTGGTGGTGAGTGTTTTAATGAAGAGGCCTTTCTGACTATAAGGAGCTAAATAAATACACACCTGAAGAAAATGAAAACTGTTGATTAAACCTTGAACAGAAAAGGAGAGAAAAGTGGCACCTTGTGGCAGAGGACCTGAGTGATGAACCAATGGGAGCCACCTCTCAGCCAACAAGTGACAGGTGAGTTATTGAATACACGCAGAGATCCATTTTGTCTTTGGTAGGTGAAGATGGCCAGATCCACTCTGAAAACTAATGCACATTTTCTTCTCTGTTTCCCATCTCGCTGCTCAGCATCGTCCCTGTAGCTGCAGACCCTCTACCAGAAAACGTGTTGGGGTGTCTGCCTGTGGTCGGGGTGAGAACGGGGTCTCGGCTCTTAGATGAGGGACAGCAGTGTCGGATCTGTCTGCTGGATTTCAGCCTGGGCCAGCGCGTCCGAACTTTGCCCTGCCATCACAAGGTTTCACTGTGTGCTTGATTATCTTAATGTCAGTATAATACAAAGTTTTTAAAATCACATCATGAGGAGATCAAAGTTTAGTTCAATATGGTACATTAAGTAGTACACCACAATCCTAATTCTAAAATAATGGTCAAATGGTGAGGAAGTACTGCGAGCACCTGCTACTCAGTTTCATTCTGTTCTGATTTTGTAATGATTTCAGCCTTCTCCCTTCACATGTTCACACACACTGCAGTTCCACACAGACTGTGTGGATGGGATCCTGCGGAGGTGGAACTCCTGCCCCTTGGATGGATATGTCATTTATAACCCCATGACTTGGAGAGCCAGTGAAAGTAAGACCTCCCCTAAGCTGGCGTCCTGTTTTTTCAGCAGCTGTGCCAAACAACAAGAACACAACTTAAAGGACCTGTTTATTCCAGGTGTGGCACTTAGGGACAGGAACACTTTAACAGGTTCTCTTAACTTAGAGGTGCTAACAGGCTCTTCAGTAAACACCCCACACATGTTAATAGCTGACAGGTTTCAAGGCTTGTGCATAGATGCAACTGCCACTGTGACCAAGGAAGGAAAAAGAGAGTTGCAGAGAAAACACACTCTTCTTATTCCTGAAAGCAGCTCCTCTCTCGATCACATAAGTAAATACGACTCATGTGTGCATTCCTTAACAAAGACCGTGACAAAACACAGCCCTGCTTCACCTAGTAGGCGTTCTGCAGGGACAAAAATGAGTGAGCAACCACAGCTGAACCTTTTCGTAGGTTCGTGGAGACCCGAGTCAGACCACACTGATACAGTGGCCTCTCCTGCCAGGCGAACTAAACTGCAACCCAAAAGGACAGGCGTGGTTACCATTCAAGATACAACCAGCAGACTCGCTTCAGAGCTTCGAATGACTGGGGTCTTGATAAACACACAGCATCAGAGGAAGACAGACACTTTTTTTAATGTTTGATCTTAGATGGGTACGGTTTCAGCCGTAAGAAATGGAACAGAGTATACATGTGGAAAGTTTTTACATGTTTTTTGTTGTGTCATTTTGCTCAAATAAAATTTCTACATCATAAAAAAGAATGACAAATCCTTCTGAACAAGAATTGGTATCAAGTAAGTTTATTAATTTAGTGCACAAAAAGGCAAGACTAATAACACTACCATCATTACAGAGGTGAACACATAAGGTGCCCTTTTGGAAGAAACAAAAGCCAACAAGGTTCAATGGCTAGACACAAGAGGAACACACTATAGAACACATTAAAATCAATACAAATACATTCAGCAAGATCACTTTAAAACAGGAGTGGCAGTAAGTTTGATTTGCTTGTCAAGATTTATCAGCACAAAGTGTCCACAAACTAATGTCACTGTGATATAATGTGTTTTCAAGCCGATGACTAGCAGGAGAAAGTATTCCGTTTGTAAGCATACTGAATGATTAAGTGCTCAACGTGTTGCTACATTTAAAATGACAAAGCTCAGGCTTCTTGTACACTCCCTTGAAAAGACACTCACTCTTTAGACTAAAGAATTCAGACTGATAACATATCTCACATGACACTCGATCAAAAACCTTGTCTTCAACCACTGATCTCAAACGTCTGCATTCAGATGGAAGAAAAACAGCAACTAACAGCCACATAATACATAAAATGTGGATTTACTATATACATAGAAAATAACACGTGAATGTAGCTACAGAATCGAGCCTTATACATACAAAGTGAACTAATGTGGAAAACTTTACAGTATGACGGAAGACTAAATATGGCAAAATTGTGGCTGCAAAGTTCCATTTTAAAGTTGAATTTATGGTAAAAATTGCTAGTAGAACCACTTTCTGGTATTTGTGGTTTCTCATGGATGGCCAGTGATATCAGTATTCAGGATTGTATTGTTGCCATTGTTGTAGTATTTACACACAGATAATTCAATAGGTTTCTGGGAATGCTGTGTGCCAGAGTAACACATTAAAGTGTGGTGTGCTTTATTTGACTCGAGACAAAAGCTGCCATGTCAATTATTGGGGACAAATATGAATGCGAGCATACATGTGCCTTCGTTGTTGGACATGAATGTGTGGCAATCCAGCCAATCGATCCAACCACAAATGTCAAGCTCACCAAAGATCCCTCCTCTGGGCACCCTGGATGTGTGCATAATCTGATGGCAACCCGTGAAATAGTTCAGATCAGTCTGGACCAAAGTGACCGACTGCAAACCCGCACTGCCATGACCACTGTGTGGAGTGTATGTTCAGCACCGCTATGTTTCTTTCAATTGAGAAATGAGTTTAAAACCATCTTTCTTTCTTGAGTAATATCTCTCAATACTAAAAATGTAGTCCCATGGTCACGTTGATCAGGATCAAATTTATTATTGTGAAATGTATTAAGAGCTTTGGGAATACAGGTTGTGAAAGCAAAAGTCCAAGGCACCAAATTAATGTTATAATAATAATTACATGGGATTATACTGTATGTTATTAAAAAAGAAAATCATAATAATTCATAACTTGGGGGGCTAAGCAAAAGGTTTTGGTCTCAACTTAAAATTGTTAATTTATTACATCGTTACCTCAGAGCTGTGCGGTTATAATTAACAGCAGCCTTCAAACCAATCAACAGACAGGCAACCTAAATCATCCCACACTCTCCAGTCACTAAAGAATCCCGGAAAACAGACATGACAGTCTCAGCAAACTCTTGTGGTACCCATGGATGCAGTTAAAAATGGACTGAGCTTCTGGACATGTTGACGTGGTTCTTCCAGTGTGATACCCATCATCATAGTGTAGGAGTCCTGGGCTCCTTACACAAAACTAGACAATAAAATCAAGTAATCTAACAGCTATGATGGCGTAATGTTAGCTCTACAGTAAAATGCAAAATATTTTCATACACACAAGGAAACTTTCATTTTCATGCATCCTAAAATAGACGTAGTCTTTAAACCTTGAATATCAGATGTGAAAACTTTGAAATGGCAGCTTAGCTTCACAACGTACATCAGTTTTTCTTCTTATGTAAAGGAGTATTTCATGTCAAGTCTTCCAAACTTAATTTTCTGACAGAGCCAGTTTCATTAATGACATAACTGAATATTTTAAGGAAGTTTCTTTTGAAGTAAAATGAGGCAGTACGATCAAAGCAAGATGTCAGCACTGCAAACCGGGAACGCTTCTATATCTCATTTAATTTACAGCAGGCATTAATGGTGATGATAAGTGCACTACACATAGACTTGTATCTGTGTCCATCCTGCAAACTCACCGGATTTTACTAAATATAGACAAATACTGTGCCCGACGTAATCATATTTAATGACTACAGGCAGTTAGAAGGCACCCTCTATAATGCCAGCGTGGGGAATATGGGACATCGTGTTCACACGGACATTTTGCTGTGAAGGATCTCGCTGGTGATCTTCAGATTCGGGAGAATGAGTGAACATGGTGCATAAACTTGTCCAACAGCAGCTACATAATGCTTCAACATGACATAGATCCGGCTTTAGTTTTTAAGCTAGCGTATGCATTCTTTGGCAAAGTTGTACAATCACGTAACTCAACAACAACAATGCCTCAGTGAGCACAAGTAGTACAAACTCATTTGGATCACTCAGCGCTGATGACACCATGTGATGAAAATAGCTCAATATGGGTTAAATAGTTAATAGGACATTTCAATTAAGCGCTGATGAAAGAATTCTTGTCTTGGTGTTTGCAATGAGCCATGCTCTAACTTCTCTTGGTCAGAGGCCTCCCCTCGCGGACATGCTTGGCACTCCTCTTTTCAGTCTTGCCCTTCTCCCTCACCTTCCTCAGGCGCCGTGGCGGCGGCGTACCTCTCGACTCGCTGTCCTCCTGAGCGCTGGATGTATCCATCCCGTCTCGCTCTTCAGGAATGTTGGGAATAGCCCCACTGCTCCCGTCTAAAATGTTCCTCAGGTAAGGGTCCTCTGGCGTACAGGTGGCTGTTGTGCCACTCTCACTACTGCTCAGGTCCTGTTCTTCACCATAACGCCCCCCTCGGCTGTGATGCGGCAGGGAAGAGGCCCTGATCGAAGGCCTGTCACGATCTGTCTCGCGGATATTCTGCTGAGGCTCGTTCATGTCCACTCCCGAGTCCAGGCTGGTGTCGTTGCTGCTCGGCGGGCGGTGGCGGCTCTGGAGCTCAATAATAGAGTGGCGAACCTGGGCGGCCGGCTTCCCGTCTAAGGAGACAAACCAGGCCCTGGGGTGAGACGATAAGGGCTTGCCCCGGGTCAGCTCCAGCAAGGTGCGCTCTGAAATCCCCTGCAGCTCGCTGGGTACACCATGCACACTGCTGAAGGCCTGCATACCAGCTGCCTCATTAAGAGTCCCAGGCACAGAGACGGAGGATTCCAGGAGGTTATTGTAGCGTCCCCACACACTGGCATTAGGGCCTTGGCCTTGGGGAGGAGTCTCCAGAGGCTGTGGCTCATCTTGGTTGCTCTGCTGTGGACTGCTTCCACCTTGGGAGTGATGGTGAGGGACTTTGGGTAGTGTCTGGGTGTAGCTGTCTTTATTTGCAGGCTCTGAGTGAGCATCATACTCAACTCCATTGCGGGGGAAAGTAGCAGACTTGCAGCCTGACAGCTGCTGCTCCTGAGCACTGAAAAGCTCTGGCGCTTGAATAATAGCCACTGGCTGCTTGTAGATATGAACCAGCTTATCTTGAAAGAAGTTGTCAGAGTTCATGTTGGCCCGGGTCTGCTCTGACCTCTCCCGAAGCCGAGCCACCTCTTCACTGTTGATGTAGTGAGATGGCGGCTGGGAACCTTTGATCCGATCCAGAGCAATGTTCTCATAAAAAGGAGCTGCCGGGCGACTCCCTGGATCCTCCACGTAGATGTTGTAGTTGGCCTTGTGCCTCGGCGTGGATGAGGGTTCACACTGGACACTGCAGGAAGCGAGGCTGTTGTCGCCAGAACGGAACAACAAACCCTCTTCCATGTGGGTGGAGGTGGTTTGGTCTTTTTTCACCACTGTGAGTTTAGAAAAGCGTGCTCTCCTCCTCCTGGGCTCTCGACGAGAATCTCTGTATGTGGAAGAAACAGAATGTAATCAGGATGGACTGCAGTTTCACACGGTTGCTTTCCAGGCCAATTAAAGGCAAGGTAAAGGGACACAACTTAAACTAATCATGTCTAAATGAGCAACAAGCAAATCGTCTTTTTCAAAGATCAAACATGAGTATTATTTATTAAGAGTCAAACTAAGAAACTCTGTTAATCTGCTTCACCTGGTCGGTGCCGATGTGGTTTGATCAGATTTGATTGACGGTAACCAAACAACTCACCAGCTGTCATCAGATTTTGATTCAAAATGTAACTTCAGTATATCACCTATTTCCAACTGAGCCCCGCCTACTTAAAATCAGTGGGAAGTGTACGGAGAAAATAAATCTCTAATGTTAAATAACCAAAACGGATCCAACCAGTGTTCATCTCATCGCTCATAGTAAGATGCTGATTAGTAAGAAGTCTTTTTAATTTGTCTGCTAAGCTTGTGAATAACTACTTTCTGAACAGTTCATGTAAAGACAACTGTAAATGAGGGATTTTATGTATGCATGTACATAGAAAGGTCAATGTGGAAAATATAAAAAAAAAGATTTCATATGCTGTAAATTCAACCTGACCGCTAACATAACTGAGCAGAGGTCTTACCCGCAGTGACACAGCAGCAAGGACAGACATCCAATCACTATAGCCAGCGTTCCTCCCAGTATTCCCATCAACAGGTAGGTGTGGTGTGATATGAAATCCAAAGAACTGTCATGTCCCAGGTAATCTAAATGGTCACATTTATAGATAGACATAAAACATCGACCAATGATGTGATCAGTAGATCACTGCATGCGCTGCATTTACACAAGTTAATGTTGATTTATGCACCGTTTGACGAGGGAAGGGGCGCAGCGATCCAGTGGCCCAGATGGGAAGCGGTGTAGGTCCAAACCAGCTCATCACCAACTGTTTCCACTATTCCTAGTCCTTGATTTTCCCAGGCACCTTAAAACAGCATAAAAATGACTTGTTACAGAATCACTGAACACGTGTAGTGCGTCAGCGTTATTTTGTAATGTGACTCTTCTTTATTCTTACCCATGTTAAGATTAAAGGCCCAGGCTGGCACAGTATCAGAGGCCCTGAGGCGCGTGCTGCGTCCCAGGGGCAGGCTGATTTGAATGGGCCCTCGAACCTGGAGCTCCTCACCACCAGAGTACAGCAGAACATTGACGGCTGCCACCGCCTTCAGCTCAATGCTTCTGAACACTGCAGACACAGGGAGGAGTAATACAGTAAGAGAAGTCAATCTCACACATTTAAATGGTAAAGTTGTATGTTTAAGTGTATGGTTTAAACGTTGCCTTATAACTATTTTGTACAAAATTATCATAAAACAAGCTGTGAGATTTGCTTGATTTAAAAAATACTGACCCTTGTGTCCAACAAATGATTAAATGAATAAAATAATTGTAGAAGTTTCAACCTGTTGGCACAATGTTTCTTCCTATGTATTGTATTTTAAGAAATGTGTCCTGTCGAGACTGCAATTAATGACCAAACCAAAACATGAAACACTTCAGACTTTGAGGAAAGGGCCTTTCCACATTAATGAAGTCTTATTTACTGCTCACCTGATTTACTGCTGATGATGCCTGGAGTGCATTTAGTGCACTCTTTAGCTAGGTGGTGCTGTGGCACCGTCAGGTACGCTGTCAGTGAGGAGGTGTTGCTCTTATCAGACATTGTGAGGAGGTGTTTGGGGAACTTAACCCTGGGTTGGGATGATCTGTCTGTAAAAACAAGAGGGCGTATGATTAATCTACAGTTGGAACACGGCTCTTTTTATCTTACAGTAGTGGTTGTTAATGTTTATTTACACATTCAGACATATGGATTTTGGCCACATGCTACAAAACTTC
Source organism: Nannoperca obscura (assembly GCA_036024295.1). Taxonomy (NCBI): domain Eukaryota; kingdom Metazoa; phylum Chordata; class Actinopteri; order Centrarchiformes; family Percichthyidae; genus Nannoperca; species Nannoperca obscura. The sequence goes on from JAVQJL010085325.1 coordinate 66,272, forward strand.
AAAACTACCCAGATCACCTGGTTAAAGCTGTCATGTTTAGTTCGTTCATTTATTTTTCAGCTCAAGGCCTGAAATGTAACGTACAACCTGCAAAGGAAATGATTGAGAGTGAAGAGTGTGTTCTGATTTGCTCATTGAGATGGAGGTGAACTGAGTCTGATCTCTAAAACGTGTGCAAACTTACCAGGTAACTTCCCGGTGATGAGTACGGAGTCTTCAAACAGCCAGATGTTCCCTTGACTGTGAGGGAGCAGCAGCAACGTCACAGCAGAGAAAACTGGAGGAAGACAATAGGACAAAAGGTGAGAAATAACACACTCTTTCAAAGAGAAAACCGTCCCCATTATACACTACCGTTCAAAAGTTTGGGGTCACCCAAACAATTTTGTGTTTTCCATGAAAAGTCACACTTATTCACCACCATACGTTGTGAAATGAATAGAAAATAGAGTCAAGACA
>JAVQJL010085343.1:0-13925 GCA_036024295.1 Nannoperca obscura
AGAAACGTCTTTCAGCGTAGGTCCCGCCCACGGCATGAAGCTGAACCGGAAGCACAACTTTTAGATTCGCAAGCAAAGCTTTAGGGTTTGAAAGCAAAAGTTTTAGATTCGCAAGCAAAACTTTTAGATTTGCAAGCAAAATTTCTCTCTCAAACCACTTGTTTTGACTGTTTGATAAAGAAACAAAATGATCTCCATACCTGCCTACATGTTAATGCACCATTAATAATGATACTGGGGTTGTACAATAATAGGATTTTCAGCCGCATCTCGTGGTCTTCATTTCTTGAGAATCCGTTTCTTTTCACCACATAATGATTTATTTCTTTATTCTCATATTTAACAATAAATAAATAAAACCATGACGTTGGCTTAAGATAATGCTGTAAACCCTCTTCGTGCCGCTGGGGGGCGCTGTGGCGGCGAACCTTCAGTAAACATTGAGGCAGATGGAGCTTTTTACTCACACGTGAGTCATTCGTCCGGATTGATGCCCAACCAGAGCTCCTTCCTTCAGTCTGTTGCCTGCCTGTGAATGTTTGCTGTCTCTTTCGCTGTTATTGGATCATACACCGGTGCCTGAATGCATCACAGGGAGGAGTGACATTATTAACACACACACACACACACACACACACACACAGAAAGATGTCCGGGACTCCAGCCACATCTGCGAAGCCGCAGTCCGCAAAAATGAAAAAGGACGAGTCTTTCCTCGGGAAATTAGGAGGAACCCTGGTGCGGAAGAAAAAGTCTAAAGAAGGTGAATCGTTTTTTTGTTTTTCTTGGCATTTTCACAGTATGAAAGGTCTCTTATTTGTTTCCCTTGTGATTCTGTCCATGATGCTGCAATCACATGATGCGCTATTCAAATCTTCTGCTCTGGGACATCACTGGCAGTTTAATCATCCACTGCACACATGATTTACACATTTATAGTTTATTTATAGTTTTTCCTTGGTACTCGCTTTATCTTGACTTCATTCTATTTATTGTAATCTGGGTCAATGTTGCACTACATGTGTCATAATTAATAATAATAATAATAATAGGTTCAATCATTAACATAATATTGAGCTGTAGTGTGGTTTTTGGTGCTCCTGTAAGGGTGAGAAATGCTTTTGTGCGAATGAGAGGCGAGACAAAGCCTCTCACCACAGGCATTTAACATGAGGTAAGACACATAAATAGATCACACAGTCAGTGGCTGGTGACTGGAACCCAAGGTTAGAGAGAGAAACGTGTAAGAGGATTTGTGTGCTCACTGTAGTTTGGATTTTAAAACATACTTTAACTCATTGTCCTAGTTTTGCAGTTGTTGGCCAAACTATTTTCTGCCCTCCCGCAGGCCGGGCACTGTCTCAAAACAGACAGCTGCAAGGTTTAACGCCTCAGAGTTGCTGTGTGTGTGTGTGTGTGTGTGTCCTTACTGTGTGTTTGTTGCCAGCCATGTGTTTGTTCTCTCCATTAAAGGACTTCCACCAGGAGGAGGACAGAGACATTAATTGCTTAATAGCCTCAGTAAATTGCACATATCTCATCTAAAAACTACACGGGTTTTCACAAACTTTTAACAGTTTGAAATCTCTCAATCAAACTGTTAAACTGCTAAGACTGGTGCAACGGCCATTAGAAAGCCTTGTTCAGCTAGGTCAGGATGAATTTTGGGGTGGAAATGTGTATAAAATGTTGCACGAGACATCGTCATATAATGCTTCAATGATGATCTGCAACAAGATGATACAAGACATCATAGCTGAAACAAGTCCATTTATTAAGTAAGATTCCCCCCAAAACTCTGGTTCCAGCTTCGTAATGTGTTCATTTGTTGCTTTACTGTGTTTCATATCATTGTAAATTAAATGTATTTGATGTTCATACAGATATTTTGTATGAGAAAAGCGGTTTTATTCTTTTGTTTTCTGGCCACACTGTTTTCTATGGGCACTATTTTAACAATTAAGCGACAAATTGATAGATTTATTGGTAATGAAAATAATTCTTAGTTGCAGCCCGAATATACAAAACAATACTGTCCTGCCAGAGTGGAACGTGATTACTTTTCTAACCTTAAAGCTACTTAAGGGGTTAAACACTGAAAACAGAGTCGATTAGATGAGATGTAGAGTTGAATGAGTTAATGAAAATAATTACCTTCCTGATTAAGCTTGCGCTTGAAGCGCCACAGCAGCCAGTGAGATATATATATATGTGTGTGTGTGTGTGTATGTATGTATATATACATAGTGTCTGTGTATATGTCTATATATTTTTTATATATATAGACATACACACAGACACCACTATTTCGAAATTAGGATATACTTGTATTTCAAACCAATTCAACTCAAAATGATCTGTTGTGCAGTCCAATGCCAGACATTCGCTGGTTCCAGCTTCTCAAATATGAGGATTTGCTGCTTGTCTGTTGGACAAAACAAGCAATCTGAAGACGTCACATAGGGCTCTGGGAAATTGGGATGGGCCTCACAGTGTTTTGTAAACAAAACAATGAATTGAGAATATAATCGTCAGTTGAACTGATAGTAAAATCTCTTGTAGTAACTCTGGCCTAATACTTCAGTGTAGAAATAGGAGAGAAACCTCCAATTTACTGAAAACAAAAACCCCTTGGTGGTCCCCAGACCCCAATCTTGCCGACATATGGCTGTAAACCAGCACTGTAGTTAACGAGGAATCCCTCAAATCCACAGTGCCAGTGTTTGAGTGCAGCCTGTGAGAGCGCAGTGCCCCTGTGTGGTCACTGTGGATTAAAGCTCGGATGATACATGGGATATTTTAAAGGAAGAAGATTTCGGTGGTGTTGGATATAGAAATCAGTATTACAGAAGTCAAGTATAGAGGTTTAGTCTTGCTAATGGAGCTCAGCTTGTGGCCTCACATGCTGCTGCTGCGGTTGTTGCTTCTGTTACATTTGGGTGTGGTACTTGTGGTGAGTCGGTGCCTCAGTTTAAAAAGTGTTTACCCACACATGGCATTTGAATAATGTTTTTCTAATGTAATATTTGACCACTTCTTGAAATCCCTGTTGTGTGTACTTTCTTTGAAAATGTTTTGTTTTATATCTCTTTGATTCGCTATCTTTGCAACTCTATTATATGACACTGTATTACTTTGAAGCACCTTGTTACTCCAGTTTTAAAAGGTGGTATAGAAATAAAGTTTATTATTATTTTTTATATTCTTTTTAGGGAAAACACCTCAGAGAGAAGTTGCTTCACATTTGCTGATTAATCTTTAGTAGCATAACTGGATTATGAAAGGGATTTATGGTTTCTTAATTTGTGTTGATGCTCCTTTGCATCTACACACATGTGTTGTAGTACAGTATTCAGCACTTAAGCCCTCCTCTTCCTCTTTTGGTATCAGAAAAAAAATAACTTCTTTTTTTTTTACACGGTCCAGATTCCTTCACTGGCAGACGTCATTTTCAAAGATACTGTACGTTCATGGCTCTCCCTGTTTTTCCTGATAAACTGAAAGGAAGCCTGCATTTCTCTGACAAGGCACAACTCCCTCTGTCAGCAAGAGGCAGTGCTGTAATAGTGATAGTCAAAAAACATGTTTTTGCTTTATAAGGGCTGAGAGGATGAGTGTTATGTCACATCCTCACTGTACTATCTTAGATTGACGTGTATTTACACTGAAATTCCAAAATATAACTAATATACATGTTGTTGGATGGATGCTGATAATAGTAAGTTGATTTTCTATCTAAGGTTCTTGTTATTTTACTTTTTTGCTCACTTCAACTACTTACACAACTATCAAAAAGAGTGAGTAGATCATGCATTAATGTATTATGCATACATCCAAACAGGCACAACTTACTTAAACCAACATTACTTAATACACCATATGTTTAATATACTGTTTTTTGTATCTTTTGCTCTTTAATATGCAATGCTGGTGATATAAAAATGTAGTTTTCTGTGAAATTGTCTTAAAAACATCCAAATTGCTGGCAAATTACATCAGTTTAACAGTTATGGTATTATTAGTATCCACTATCCAAGGGATTCACTGATATCTCAAACATTTTAAAGTTGAGTTACTCCAAAAATAGGACAGAAGCACATTTGCTGTTTTAAGAAATGATGCAAGCAGCCGTTCTATGAACTGTCAAGTAAAGTCAAGTCAAATTTTATTTATATTAGAGCCTCCCAGATCGGGTTGGGCATATATAAAGTAGGTCTAGACCCGCTCTATACAAAAAAGTGCCCTGAGATAACTTGTTATGATATGGTGCTATATAAATAAAACTGAAGTGAATTAAATTGAATATAATCATCAAAATGTGCATATTAATATAATATGGGTTGCAACAATATGGGAAATGATATTGTAACAAGAAATTGCAGTAAAGAAATGCCAATGATGTATTTGAGATACTGTATCTTCACCAAAGAGTTTGCATTAATTATTAAGAGAAGAGCTCAGGCAGAGCAACGTAACAGTGATGCCTCTTCTAGGACAGACAGACCGTCATGCTGTAGGCGTTGTATGTTACAAAGGAGAGAGAAGTGGCAGTAGTAGAAGTACAACATTAAGTAAGTAAAGTACAAAACATCTTAAAATAATAAGTAATTATTAGGTGTAATAATTTAATATGGTTAATATCTGCTGAAGGCCCTCTGTGGAACACACTGACACTGTCCCCTCCTGGCTGCTGTTACTCACTGGTGCCTGTGTTGCTGTAAATAAAGCAGGGCTATATTTAAGGTGCAGTCTGTCTTCTCCATACTGCTGCTGCATTATTTATATCCCCCCCACGCCCACCCCCGTGTCACCGTAAAGCGCCTCCCCCCCTCGGGAGCAGTGGAACCAAAAGACGAGGTCGATTTCAATCTGCTTATACCGTTTGTTTATGATGCACTCGTCTTTGTCTCTAAAGCAAAACAAATCACTGTGTCCTTGTAATAACCACTGAGGAGCTTTTTTTTTAAACATGAATTAGTACAATGAAGCCGGTATGAGATAAATGTTCTTCACTGAAGGCTTTGGTTTGTATTGAATTAGTGTTATTCTGTTAACAGGAATACAGCTGCTGCCTGATTGATTATTTGCTGCAGCAAAACATATTACAGGCTCCATTCACGTTATCATTGAGAGTTACTCACTGAAACAAGTCTATTCTCTTATATTGCTGTGATATGAATATACTGCAGCTAATGTGAACAACTATAACAACAAAAACTGGGCATTGTTTGGATGAGAAAATAGTATTTTTACACCACGCTACATGCATTGATATGGGTATTAGATTAAAGGACATCTAGTTGACACTTTACCTATCTGAGGTGAGCGAAGTCTGTCCTGTGTCCACTGTTTGACAGCACAGAGGATACTGGTGTGGTAGAGTTGCTTTGGTGTGTTTAGGTCCCCCCCCCACACCCACACACACCCGTCAGCTTCTCCTGTAACTGGACTGCAGAGGTGGGGTGGATGGTTGTGACAGAAATAAACACGTGATGACGCCCCTTCTACTGCTCAGCCCCACAGACTGCGATCCACGCACATACACACATATACATACACTCTTAGTTTTCTACCTTTGCTAGCTGCCATCAGGGGGGGATCCGGAGGTTTATAGTTGGGGCATGGCCGGGCTACTGTGTGGGACCAAGAGGAAGAAACAAGGTAATTTTTCAGATTTAATGTTGGGCTTTGAGGAACTTAGGAGTTGAAATGGGGAAGCGGGACCTGTTACCTTAGTGCACTGTAGGTTAATATCCAGCAGTGGTTCAGTAAGTCACTGTAAAATGTGTGCTTAATTATAGACTCGACTGTGTGTCTCTGTGAAGGTTGCTGTTATATTTCTGGACTAGCAAGTGAACTTATTTTCAAACAATTCAGCAAAAATCTGCTGTCGTAAATTAATTATATCGTATAATAAGACAATTTTCACCGACATTTTACTTTGACTGTGTGAAGTGCCAAAGCTCTGTGTAGCAGTAATGCAGTCAGATGGACGCAGAGGGAGGAAGCAGCACAATTATGATGAAATGCGGCAAGCATTCTCTGTAATTACAAAGCAAACGGCTGATCTGTAGTGAGATTCAGGGCTCGAGCCGGTATTCAGCTCTTATGAAAAGGCAGAATCAGATAGGAAATCTGTGGGAACCCCTCCTCCTGGGGTAATTCTGTATATCCGCTCTGTGCACATACTTTGAAGTTAAGATTTGATCCAGACCGGACCATACATTCACTGTTCTAGACTTTCTTTAACTACATTCGCAATTAGAAGAATACATTTGACATGCTTTTAATTTGGAAAAAAGAGGTTAAAGTGCAGCTATGTTTACCCCCTTCACCTTGGCAGGTTTTTATAAATAGCAAAAGTCAATGAAATGTCAGATTTGAGACCATTGATTGTGGTCCAGCCTGTTGCAGGTCGTACAAATTGAAATGCAGGATGATAAAAGCGATGTGGCCATTAGGAGAAGAAAGCCTTTAAATCTCTGGAATATCTCTCCAGTCAGAAGTGAAAGCATCTTAGCAGAAATTGATTTTGCTGTCTGTATTTGAAGCCTGACTCAAAGTGTGTGTCAGTGTTTGGTACGTTTGTGTGTCTTGTCACCTTTAATCAACGTTTATGTTCCCAATTCCCCCCCCCCCCCCCAGTCCAGTTGGACAAACTTTCACTTGAATGGGAAAAAGATATGACTGGTACTGTATTAAACATTGTCGGTCTTATGGTAGACAGGAAAAAGGATCAAAATCGATGCAGCAGAACCAGAGATATCATCATGTCATAACCTGGCGCCTACATTACCCACAATGCAACTCGACCGCTAACAGTTTAGTCAGAGATTCTTTAGTGTTATGCTAGCAGCTGCTAATGTAGCCTTGAGCCACTAACCTAAAGCAGAGATGAGGAACGGACTACAGAGGTCTGGTAACGTCACCTCTCACTCCACACCCCCAGACAAACATCTCTTCCCATGATCTGCAAACACACTTTAATTTGTAAAATCAATGGAGTTCCCCTTGAGGAGTTTGGTAAACGTGTGAATGTGAGTTTGAGTCCCAAGAAAGCTTTATAAATGTCATTTGTTTCAGTTCTGACTGTCTGACTAAATGTAGAAAAGTGATGGCTGAATGTGAATAAGTGTCTGTAGAGGAAGATCATGACCCACAAATATACACCACACTTTGCCAACAAGGGGATTTTGTGATTGTGCACTGATACTGTTCATTGTCGTCAACATTGTTTTTCCTTATTGTTCTTTTCTTTTATCTTTTCTTTTCTGTTCCACAGTCTCTCTCTCTCTCTCTCTCTCTCTCTCTCTCTCTCTCTCTCTCTGTCTCTGTATTGAGAGAATAGAAATACAGGAAATGTTCTTTTCAGTCACATTCATATAATCCTTTCGGTTAATTATAAGCAGGACTTTCAACCAACTATTTTTTTGTTTAATTTTTTATGTGTGTGTGTGTGTGTGTTGTCTCACTAGTGAGTAATCTCCACGAGGAGGGGAAGAATGCCATCAACGCTCCCATGCTTCCCACGGGGACAGACATCCATCCAGAAGACACGCTGCTGGGTATATATATACACACATAAACACACGTGTGCACAAGTAAAGAACGTCTTATTTAGAACTGAAACTACATCTCTTACGTTAAAAGACTGAATGTGTTTCATGTGTTTATTTAGGACTTGAGGTTGCAGTTTTGTTAAAACCGCAGTTGCATTTTCAGTATTTTCATATTCTTGAACTCGTTTCTTTACAGCTTACTGTGAGAGTTTACACAGGTCACAATATGAATATGTTTGTTGACGCATGTTGACTAATGGTAACTTTGACAGTGGAGGGGAGGAAATGAAAGTGGGTGGAGTGGAGACGCTTTGTTTTCAGTAACCATGTGAATCACTGTTGACATGAGAGTTAGGGGGAACATTCTAGATGTACATAACATGTCTGTATCCTGTATGAACTTTCATGATCACCGACTTTCTTAATGTCTCTCACATTATCTCCATCAGAGGAGAACGCTGAGAGGATCATGTTGGACCCAACATCGCGGGGAAATCTCAAATTTAAAGATCTTCTTAAGGTAGCCTGGGATCACATTTTGCGCACAACCATTACAGCTCTTAAGCACACTCAGAGCATTACAATACATATGAAGAACATTATACATAGAAGGAGAAGGTTTGATTGTAAGTTTGATTGTTTTCTGATGTGCGTCCAGGTCCTGATTGACTGGATCAACAGTGAGTTGGAGGAAGACAGGATCATAGTCAAAGACCTGGAGGAGGACTGTTATGATGGACAGGTGCTCCAGAAGTTATTTGGTGAGAAATCGGTTTCTTAGGCATCACAACTCTTTATCCATATAGCTTCTGTAGGCCTTCACCTTGCCATGCACCAGGATGAAAATTGGCAGTATTAATAGTAGACAGTATTTAATTCCGGCACTCTGTCAGCACTAAGTTTATTGGTTGTGCAAAAGTTTAGTTGTAGACTTTGGTCTGGCATCAAACTCACAACATTGCACTGGAGCACCTGCATCCCAAACCAAAACCAATACTTTCGTCAGCCTCACCTCCCCCTAAACAGAAACATCTCTCTCTCTCTCTCTCTCTCTCTCTCTCTCTCAAAGGCACCAGACTCCAATGACAAAAACACAAATTTGACCTTGCAGATCATCTTAAAACACAGTTCAGTCAAACTCAAAAAATCCACAACAAAAACCGTATAAGCATTTTTTGATGACATCTATCTCTTGTTACTCTGTCGGTTAGAAAAAAGCATCTGCAGACAGACAGAAGTGTCTAAACTGCAACAGTAACAGTAATAAACTCCATTTATGTTATAACGTTTAACACACAGCATTTTGGGGATTTCCTCTCTTTTCTGAATCTGTATTAAGCCTTAAAGCTCCTAAGTCAGATATTTCTTGCTTGCTACAGTGTACCTGTTCAGTACAACACGATACTTTTTACGATTATTCATGATTCTCTTCTCTGCGTGGAAAGTGTTTGATCTCATCTCTCTCATTGTTGACAGAAAAGTTGTCAGGCAGGAAGCTGAACGTGGCCGAGGTGACCCAGTCAGAGATCGGCCAAAAGCAGAAACTTCAGACGGTTTTGGAGGCCGTCAATGAGTTGCTGCGGCCCCACGGCTGGACCATTGAGTGGAGTGTTGACTGTGAGTTTTACATCGACTTCAGTGATTTACTACTTACCCTGGTAACCCCTAATTAAGTATTGCACTTTTATCATTTTAGGGGAACCCACAAGAGACGGATGTAAAAAGAATGGTCAAAATTGAAGCAACATAGGCTGAGATATCTTGACTTTTCCAATAATGCAACTAGACAGCATCTTTCATTGAGAATCTCCCTGTCTTCTAAAGGCCCACATCCTTTCCTTCCTGTTAAAAAAGTGTTAAAAGTCTACCTGATAGATAACCCTGATGACATCACTATGACATAATTTGGGTTATTTTGTTCCTCTACAGGCACAGGAGACATTATGTAACTGTTTTTACTTGCTAATAATAGACAAGCAATCTGAAGTTAATGTGTAAAATTGGTGGGATGCCCCTTTAACACATCATTGACCCTCTTCATTTGCATTACAAATGGAGAGGATTTAATCCTGTACAGAGTTTAACATAAAGATTTCCCATGGGAGCTAACACCAGAGTTAAATTAATTCATGCTTTATTAATTGCTTCTTTGAAACGTTTACATTTTTCATTTGTCCGACTTTTACCTCCGACTGTTACCTTTCATCTTTAGAAAAATGCTCGCATCATTATGTTGGCTTGCAGTGTGGAAGAGCTGACTGTCCTCTCTTATGATTTACTGTTACAGCTATCCATTCAAAGAACCTGGTGGCTATTGTCTATCTGCTGGTGGCTCTTGCTATGCACTTCCAGGCCCCCATCAGACTGCCTGAGCATGTTTCTGTACAGGTGGTGATCGTCAAGGTAAAGTGCCTCATCAAGCTCACGCAGGGCCTGCATTCACCGTCATTATGTGCAATGATGTAGAGATGGATACAGAGGTGTAGAGTTTTTATTTTTTGATCTAATTTAACTTTTATTGAACCTATACTGAGAATCTCTTTTGTCAAGATGAGCAGTGACAGCTAGTTACAGTCAAAAAACATAAGACAGATAATGCAAAATATAACTATCATATATATATAGAATGTGTTTACCTCAGAAATGCCCTCAATGGAACCATAAAAACAACAAAGACCCATCTAAAACAATAATATAATGAGGCTAACATCATATTGATAGATAGTATAGTGTCAGTTTATGGCTAAACATTTGGGTTCAGTATTTGTCATTGTCCGCACATGTGATTTTCATTAGTGTGCATCAACAATTCTAATTATTCTCTGACAATAGCTGAAGCCTTTTGATTTTGTTTGAGCAGAAGCGAGAAGGCATCCTGCAAACTGCTTTTGTGACCAAAGAGCTGACGAGCACCACAGAGTAAGTGCTGATACAGTTTCATCATTACTTTTATGTTTTGTAATGTAACGTATTTATAATGTTTATTGTAGCAATAAGTAGCAGGAGGCTATTCGAAGCCTGCATATAGAATAAAACATTGTTTTTCAAATTGTCTCTCTTTTTTTTTTCAGAATGATGATGGGGAGGTTTGGTGAGTCCCATACACATATCATGTTACAGTAGTATTGAAACATCTCTTTCCTTTCGTTGTTTCTTTATTTATCTGCTTAAAGGAATAGTTTTACATTTTCTACAAGTCCTAAAGACTTAAGACAGGGGGAAACAGCTAGTCTGGATCTGTCTGAGGGTAACACAATATCTCGTATAGTTATATCTTGTTCGTTTAATCCGGACAAAGTGTAAAAACATCAAGTTCTGGTTGTTGTTCAGGCTGCGATGCAGTGGAGTCACTGCTCCTGGACAAGAAATAGTGGCCAAATGGCACATAACCCTCCCCGTGAAACCACAACTTGTGTTTTTTATACTTTTGCTGTTATAAATGAAACAAACAAGATATAAAATGCTAATTAGTTAGCTTTATAAGTGCTGGTAGGTGGACTTTGTAAATGTTTGGACAAGCCAAGCTAGCCTTTTTCCAGTCCCAGGCATTATGCTAAGCTAAGCTAACCATCTGCTGGCTGAAGGACAGATGTGAAAGTGGTGTCGATCTTCTTTTTAATTTTTTTATTTCCCAAAATTTCAAACTATTCCTTTAAGTATTCATAACAATTGCATTTATTTTATGTCCTTTTACGACAGAGAGGGACGCGTTTGACACTTTGTTGGATCACGCACCTGACAAGCTCAACGTAGTAAAAACGGTAGTAAAGACCTTTTCTTTTCATATAAATGGATAGTTTTTTGATTTTTATTAGTATGTAATGTATAAATATATAAAAATAATTCATAGTTTGTGAATCCTGTAACTAGTCTCTCATCACCTTCGTGAACAAACACTTGAACAAGCTCAACCTGGAAGTTACTGAGCTGGAATCTCAGGTAAGAGATTTGATGGTCTGTGCACGGTGCATGGTAATCCAGTCAATTATTAAAATGATCATTAGTGTAACACATGTGTTATGTTACAGATTTTCATCCTCATCTTTCCTTGATTTGCATGACTGATTTTCATTTTTAAATACATATAATTCAATCTGATCTACTTGTGCAGTTTTAATATTAGGTGTGCTGTAAATCTTCATGCTGTTTGTATATATGTGTGTGTTTGTGTGTACAGTTTGCTGATGGAGTGTACCTGGTATTGCTGATGGGGCTGCTAGAAGACTACTTTGTCCCTCTGTACAACTTCTTCCTCACCCCTGAGAGCTTCGAACAGAAGGTGAAGACATCCTCAAAAAGTAAAATGTAAAAAATGTACATTTATAAGTACAGTGAGTGAGTTTCCATTTTGTGTCCCCTCAGGTCCACAATGTGGCGTTTGCTTTTGAACTGATGCAGGATGGAGGCCTGAAGAAACCAAAAGCCAGACCAGAAGGTATTTTATACACATACAGTTGAAAAACATTACATTATAACAAGAGTAAGTAAAAGACATGAAATGTGAATTTTCCTGAGGAGATTGTATGGAGGCTGACTGAGATTAAGAGTCTCTTGCACTGACACAGGACTATTTAAAGAAGGTGTTGAATGGTTGACATCCTGCAGTAGCAGTCATATTAAGTGTTGTCCAGTAGATGGAAACCTTGTATCACCCTTAAACTCTCATACTGGATGTATGGCGGTGAGTTCATTGAGCCTTCTTCTTCACGCCTGCACTTTGTTGTCCAGTTAAAGAATCAAAATACGACTTACTGGCAAATGTAGGTGTTGCTATTTTGATTATTATTTAGTTTTATTATTAGTTGGTATTGTCCCCTTTTTTTTTTAACAGCATTTGATTATACTCTGCATACCCCCTGTAGATCTAATACCGTTGAACTACAATTAAACTGTAATCAGTATCTTTCTCCAGTGAAGCATTCAAATGAATATCCACATTTCACTTCCAGTTTTTAATTACTTTAATTATACGATAACTAATTACTTACTTAATATATTCTAGTACTTAATGCATGGACTTACTTTTGCTCTTTGTTTTTAGCCTTTAGCCTAAATTGCCCTTTAAATGTTCCTATTTTTAATGTTTTAATATCTCAATTTCATTGTACTTACACTACGCACAGTCCTTGTTGATGGCAGCTAAGCATTTCACTGTACAATTGTGTAAGTGATAAATAAATATTTGAATTTTGAACCAGTATAAGCTACAGTAGATTTTCAAAATGTGTATTGATTCAAATGCTTTTCCCTTTTGCAAACAGTTTCCCAACTAAGTAAAAAAAACTTTACTGCAAATCTCACAATTTTTGCAGTAATTGGATATTATAGCTTTTATCTTCATAGCTGCTTAACGGCACTCCTACTACGGTTTATGTGTTCTAAATAGCATACGGTTTGCTAAGGTTTGTGCACATCTGCAGGTTCATTATAAATGAAAGTAAAGATCCCTAAGCTGGTAATGATATCAACAGTGTCACCCAAGCTAATAGTGAAATGCAGATGATAAGAAGCTTAAGGCATCCTAGTTTAAATGGTGATGCAGTGGCACTTCTGTAACGAAATGGTGTCTGGCTTGAATCACTTAACAAAGACCTAGTTGTGATAAGAAATTGCAATAAGCAAATAAGCACTGCATATAAAACACCGTGTTACTGTAATACATCATATGATAATCATTTGCAGATTCTTAGGAGCCATTTTAAGCTCCATTTTGTTGTCAGAATTACAAATAACCTTTTTTTTATATATCATTAGTTTTGGTACATGTCAAAGGTCTAAATTTAAATGGTCTTACTGAACCTTCTCAAACCTGTTCAAGTTCAGCATTCTCTAATGATGTCTACGGTCTTAATTTTGTTTTCCAGATGTTGTCAACCTGAACCTCAAGTCTACCCTCAGAGTCCTCTACAACCTGTTCACGAACTACAAAAACTCTGACTGAACTTTTCCAGTTTCACCTCCTGATATTACTTTGAACACTGCCCTGTGCCTGCGCTAATATTATGCATTAAGAGTCTGAACACTGGAGGAGACAAACTGGGACTGAATTTCGTGGGGAGTTGCCTAAAAAAGGCTCTGAATGTTAGTATTTAATCTTTCCCCAAATGTCAGTATTTCTTTCTTTCTTTCTCAAATGTTAACTGCAACCCAGGAAACCCTACAGCCTTTAGCCTGCATTTACATACACGGGGGACAAATGAAGAAGGGCAGAATGTCAAAAGCGGTAAACTTTGTGTCAAACTCCACTCTCCATCGCAGAATATTAGAAATAATATATATATATATATATATATATATATATATATATATATATATATATATATATATAAAACAAATGTGCTTAATGTGTTGTGTTTTTCTAAAGTC
>JAVQJL010085345.1:0-20846 GCA_036024295.1 Nannoperca obscura
TGTGTGTGTGTGTGTGTGTGTGTGTGTGTGTGTGAAATGGGTGTAATGTCTAAAATCGGTATACTGTTGAAATGATATGATATGACATTATTTTATTTCTTTTTTTTTTTCAGGGACAATGTGCATTTGATGCATCACCATCACTGTAAATCATCCAGTGTTAGCATCAAAAGCTAATTTGCAACTGTTGTCCTTTGGCCAGATGTTAAATTAGCCATTTAAGCAACAATAAAACACACAACATATAATATTACAACTGGGGAAAGCAAAACATGAAGAGGAGGAAAAACTTATGGCAAGCAACATGCAGCAATGCATGCAATTAATGCAAAACTATGTTAAGCAGAAAAGCAGTTAAAACATGACATCATATCACATTACATTATGTGATAGAGTATGTAAATTCATTTATAATCATTTTATTGAATTGTATGCATAACAAACTAATCTAGGCTCAAATGTTCACTTACTAGCATTTTTGTGCATTCAACCTAATCTCACAGTCTTTTTCAGTGGTAAAACAAAGAAATATATAACATATAACCAACATATAACAACAACATATACCATACTGTCTTTCCAATAATCTTCAGAACATATGATGTTCAGTGTGCTCGAGTATGATCTTTTTATATGTTAAAGATATGAAGTGTGGATGTGATTTTGAACATTGTTATAACTTACTTAAAAGTCATGTCTTCTGCTGAAGTTCTCATTTCTACTACAGAGCTTTACACATTTGCCATTATCAGGCAAAGCTCAGCAAAACCAGTAATTTGTTATCTGAAGATAATGGACAAATTAAG
Organism: Nannoperca obscura; assembly: GCA_036024295.1. Lineage (NCBI taxonomy): Eukaryota > Metazoa > Chordata > Actinopteri > Centrarchiformes > Percichthyidae > Nannoperca > Nannoperca obscura. The sequence continues at coordinate 807 of JAVQJL010085345.1, forward strand.
TCTGATCTCAGACTAATAGGCTAAGACAGAATTATGAAAAGCCACAGCTGCTCTCAGCTTTCATACTGCCCTGCATCATTTGCTTTGCAAATTCTCCTTAATGGTTTTTGCACGTTTAAAAAAACCTAAAATTTTTCTTTGGCTTAATGCATCTGCATTTTATGAAGATGTAGAAAACCTAAAAGTCTCTGTGACCTTTTTTGTAGCACCACCATTAGGCCAACGATTTTATTTTCCATTGTCTGTATTTATTGAACTGTTGCTTGCAACATAGTTCACACACTCATCTGGATGATCTTGGATGTTGCCCCTCGTGATACCATCAGACTCACTTTTACATTTTTAAACCTGTATCTCCTGATGTATCTCTCCTTATTAGAAATACAGTTAAATATGTCCTGTTTGTAACAACAAAAAGAAAATACTTGAGTTGTATGACCCCATGAACTTCCCCCTACAGCTTATGAAGTCTCACATACCAGAATATCCTTTGGCCAAGTTACCATTTCACAATGGGTCAAAGCCTCCCGAAGCCTCCCGAATCCCAGACTTCTTCTCAAAATCAGCACGTTAGCTGGGTCATTATCACTCCGCCGCTGTGAGATGTGCTGAATGTTATCAAACCCGCTTAATATTGTGTCTGAGTCCTACTGTGGTTCTGAGGCCGCACGTTGTTCCAACAGAAAATCCCAATTTACAGCTGGCAAATGTCATATCAGTTCAGACAAAACTTCCTCTAATGTTTTGTTATCTGTTCAGTACCATGTTGACTGTGAAAGTAACACTGGACATTATTAGCCCCCAGATGAGTGTGTTTGTATTGTTTGAGGAGAAACTTGACCTTTTCCATTTCTTGAATCTGCAGTGTGAAGGATTAGATACCTTAAAGCTGTTAGTAATGCACATTTACAGTAAAAGTAGGCTATAATGATAATAAGCATTATGAAATAGCTTCTTTTAGTTAGTACAAGATTGTAACGTGAAGTTTTATATTAAAAACAACGTAGGCTGTAAATAAATCTGAGAGTTTCTGGATCATGCACAGTAATAAAATACAGCAATAAAAGCTGCAATAAAAATGTAGCAAGGCCATTTTCCACCTTTCCTCTAGGCAAACTTTCACTTTCTCTTTACTAGTACTACTACACTGCTAGTATTACTGGCAGATATTTTTGTTGTATGCTACTTCCTTGCATCTAATTCATACCTCACAAAATAAACATTTATTTTGAGCTGAGATATGATTTAAGATCAAAACAGACTTGTGGCATAAACCCAAGTTAAACCAGTCATCTACATTCTCAACGTTTATCACATTAGCGTGGGCGGACATGCTGTCCTATGTCAGCTGGTGAGCTATAGCTGCAGATGTTTGCTTTTCAGGTGATGAATCAAGATAAATAATATCCAACGGCTCCTGCAGCCAGGTCAGCAATTGAAATTCACTGTATGCTTTAATTTTAGGCTTGCTGAGTGACCCTGCTGACACTCAGTCAACGCTGCTGGAGTCCATAGCAGCGGTGAGCTTTTGGATTCATCTATGCACACATGCTGAGCTGCATCACTTTAGCTTATGTGTTGTGATTGGAGGAACTGATGTTACCATGCTCTTGTGTTACTGCTGTCCCTAGCCTTCCCTACTAATAATCCATACAGCTTCCACCTCTGTCTGATACAGTATTTCCATAGAATGTCTTTAAACAGTCAATATTGGTCTTTTACAATATCGTAGAATTCAAACCATAGAATTTCCCGACTCCACAAGCTTTGTTTCTATTACAGTATGTCCAGATTTCACTGGGTTGATGACATGGAGGAAGCTACATCCCCTGCTCACAGTGTGTGTGTGTGTGTGTGTGTGTGTGTGTGTGTGTGTGTGCGCGTGTGTAACTGTAGCAGTGAATCATACACTGAATGATTTAACTGCAGTCATAATAAGTCACTCACACTACACTCACTACAGGTGAAACCCCAATTCCAGCAAGTAACAAGGTCATTTTTATGGCTGCAAATGTTGAGTAGGATATCATGTGAACTCCAAAGTCTGTATTCAGTCCAGGAGGGAGGAAGAGAGACAGAGCGAGTGAGCTGGAGAGAAGGAAAGAGAGAGAGAGAGAGAGAGAGAGAGAGAGAGAGAGAGAGAGAGTGTTTTCTTTGCAATTCCAACCTCTGTCCTTCACTCGTTTTCTGATTTTCACCCGGAATAAAGGCTGGATTTAAACGGACTTTCCTGGAAATTCATGTACATCATTGGTAAGTCTGAAACTGTCTACTCTCACGGGACACACGCATGTCGGCTACAATCATTTACATTTTTTAACTGATAAACTTTTTCATGGCAACTGACAACAGCCATTTAATTGCCCGACCTTTGTTACAATGCATGCCTGCGTCGATTGTGGTGAAAGCCTTAAAAGTTTTCAAGTGAGATCTTGCAGCGGCTCAACAGGTGGTTTCTCTCTGCGCACCGACTTGTAGTATTTCGCACGAGAGCCATTATTCATTGTGATAGATAGGCTCCACCAGGTCTCAACAGGACAAAATAAAGCATGATTAATCTGTGTTTCCGCACTTTTGTAATGAAATCAGAGAGGCACTGGCCATCATAGATAATCATGTTGAACAATTAGTGTTGGATAAATATCCTGTCCTTTTCTGGTGCGATAAGACGTGTGCTACTCACATGTAGAAAACACGCTGCAATTCAGTTTTTCCTCCCCTTTCTATCTATCCACCTCTCTTTATCTTGTTATTCTTTGCGAATACGGTGAGTAATAAGGTTCCTAAATATTTGTGTTGCGGAGGCAGCTATTGTATAAACACAGAGGCTATAAACAGAACGAGAAAAAATGTTTACAGCCACACATTTCAGCTCATGATTCAGATCCAAAGCCAAAGAGATCCATGGAAGCTAATGATGAATCACCTCAGTGTCTGGTAATTGAGTAGCTTCAATTAAAGTTGGCTCAAAAAATGAAGGACAGCACATATGTAGAATTATGTATGAGTGTTTTGCCTTTCACATTATCCCGCAGTGCAAGTGGAAAATGCTCCTGTCAGTGTCTCCGCTTGATTAAATAATAAAGCTGGAAGTCTATGGAGACTTCCACATCCATCATACAGCATCCACAGGAGAGTGCCTTAGTTTATTAACTGCTTCCAATGGTCAGTCTCTCTGGCTTATTCATTCATTTATTTATTGAATTGGGGAAGGCAATGAGATATAAACATGGGGGCTGATAAGAGCAAAGAAATCTGTATTTTTCCAACATTGCCTCATTTTAATATCAAATGGTGACCGTCAGAATGAGTCATTAGGATGCTCTCCTAAAAACCTTTCAGCCCCCACTACTGCTGTGTGTTTTTCCCACTAAGCACCGAACACTTGTGAGCTTGCGTTATTTATCTTTTTTTCCTCCTCCTGAGTGTGTGTCATGAGTGAGTCAGCAGACACAAAAGTCATATTCGTTTGACAAAAAAGAAATATAATAGATTTATAGGAATCTTTTTTTTTTAACTACAGTAATTGTGCTAAGTTGTCTTCCTCCCTCTTTGTCTCTCATATGTTTACATACAAGTATGGATGTAGTTTTCTTTTTGATGACATGCCTAAACTCACATGTCAAGATTCTTTATGTTTTTTAGCATTTTATTCATTTAGCAGGTTGGCTTTTGCTGTATACCCAGACAACGGGATTTAGCTAGCATCATTGATTCCACTTTCTTTGAGGAATTATTCGATGTGAGTGAGATGTGACGGTCTTATTGGCAAAATTACATGCATGATAATTTGCTTTTGTTGTAGAGAAAATTTGTCTACTTAATGTTTTATACTTAGGTTTGAGTCTGAGGGACCTAAAAATACCAAATGATGTATTTCAATTCACAGATTAATCACAGAAAGACAAATCTGTGATCACAAGTTATGTACAGAAACGCCACCTGCCACCATGGCAACAGGTTTATTTCAGTCTACTGTCTGGTAAAAATCAATACCCCAAGCAATCGAGAGAAGTGCTTTTCCAACAGCGGATTGATACAGTGTGTTTAAATATGAGACGTCTTGCTGTGCTTTGCAGACTCAAACATTTGATCAAGCATTGTGTGGTATAGGATTTAATAAGATTCCATCATACAACACCGGCAGAATATCAGTGCCTCCTTTCCTCCAATCATGTTTGTCTACTGCTGTGTCGTTGACGGGATACGTCACCCTGCCCTTGTGTGAGTGTTAAAGAAAGCCAGCTGGACAGTGAAAAAGAAAGAGCAAGAGAGTTTTTAACCTATTAATTCTGTATATCCCAACCAAAAAAGTAAAAAGGTTACAGGAAAGTCCATTCACAGTGCACATGTGCAAGTTTCAACATCACACTTGTGTAAGTTGCATATTGGACCATGATTGGCTTCCAAACTAGTCATAATGTCACACAATCATGCTCACGCTCACGTTTCAGGTGAGCACATGGTGAAACTTTCCTCATCAACGGATGAATTAGAAAACAGACTTCTTGTGTCAAACACTGCACATACATCATTCTGCACAGTGAAAGTCAGACATTCAAGTGAAGTAACAACACGTGCAATACATTTTTATGACGGAAGGGAATACTTTGATTACAAAAGAAATGACTGTGACAAAATGTAATATTTTTCTTTGTTTTTCAGGTGTTAAAAGTTTGGATTAATATAACAAATGGACTAACAAGACAACACTGATTAACACCGTTTCCAGCCTTTAAAAGATGACCTTTTTTTACAAAGGGTTACTCGTCGTTAGGCTGTAACTGTTTGATCCAAGCTGAGTAAAAACACCTACCTCGCTTGATTAAAACCTTCTCTTACACACGTTTTGGCCGAGAGTTAAGGACACACTGGCCTACAATTTTCCATGATGTGAGTGGATCTAGAGGTGACCATCTCACCTACCATGATGGAATCTGATCTGTCACTTTCCACAGACCCTCTCAACCTCAAAACCAACAGCTTTGCCAATAACAGCAACAACAGCTGGAGTGGCCTCCTCGACGGTGACTCACTGAGGAGCAATCACACTCTGACCCTCCATGACCGCTTCCACAATGCCCTGCTGGGGCTCTTCCTGGGACTTCTTTCTCTCCTCACAGTCATCATGAACCTGCTCGTTCTCTACGCCGTGAAGAGGGAGAAGAGCCTCCACACGGTTGGGAACCTCTACATTGTCAGCCTATCTGTGGCGGATCTCATTGTAGGGACCACAGTTATGCCTCTAAATTTGGTGTATTTGTTGGAGGACGAATGGAAGCTGGGACGGGCTGTCTGCCAATTTTGGCTCATTATGGACTATGTGGCTAGCACAGCCTCAATTTTCAGCTTGTTTATCCTGTGTTTGGACCGGTACCGCTCTGTCAGACAGCCACTTAAGTATCTGAAATATCGAACGCGGGGAAAAGCCAGTGTGATGATTTGTGGAGCCTGGCTGCTGTCAATGATGTGGATTATTCCAATTTTAGGATGGAGATCTTTCACCCATGTAGACCTTAAACCTGAAGAGGAGAACAAGTGTGACACGGATTTCCGCTTTGTCACATGGTTTAAGGTTATCACCGCCGTCTTCAACTTCTATGTACCCTCAATTTTGATGCTGTGGTTTTACACACACATCTACCTAGCAGTAAGGCAACATCTCAGAGATAGAGAGAGAATCATTCATCCGACCGATTCATTTGGGGAAAACGAGAATGGACAAAATGCTCAAACGCCCGTAAAAGATGACTCCAAATCACCCAAGAAGGAATCTGAGGTGGCACTCTCTAAAAAACAACATTTGTTGGACCAGAACACTCTTGATCAGACATATTCCCTTGAGGATACAGATAAAACTAAAAGTGCTTCATTCAGATCGCACAGAAAAATTGGTGTGAAATGCCAGCAGACGTCATTTCTTGCCATGACAACAAAACGGCTCAGAATGGCGCAGAGGTTCAAAAGGTGCTCCTTATCTCCTGAGGAGAAGCAGGCAGACACTGAGATTCCCCTGAGTCGGCCCACTGTGCCACAGGAGGTAGTCTGCTTAGAGGGGAATAATGAGAGCAAACTTCAAGCGTCTTTAAATGAATGTCATGTCACAGTGCCAACCTCAGTGATCAATCAGGTTTCAGACGTTCAGAGATACACCACTGTGCTCTACAACAGCTACGACCCAAGTCACGCTCTGTCCTGGACTGAGGAGGGGGTTGAAGATGACAAATTGGACCCAGCTAATGCAGTGACCCTGAGGCAAACATGGCAAAGGTTTATTGACCAATCACGTCAGCGTATCCAAAGCCTGAGGATCCATAAAGAACACAAGGCAGCCAAGCAGTTGGGCTTCATAATCGCTGCTTTCTTGCTGTGTTGGATACCGTACTTCATAGCTTTCATGGTCATGGCGTTCTGCAGAGAGTGTGTGCACCATGACCTTCACATGTTCACCATATGGCTAGGTTACATCAACTCCACTCTCAACCCTTTTATATACCCGCTCTGCAATGGGAACTTTAAACGAGTCTTCAAAAATATTCTGAACATTCGTTTGTGACAGATACTCACAGGCAGAACAAGATCGTAGGTATCTGAATGCTGTTGATATTCACAGATTGCATCAATTCAATGTCTTAAACACCATTGCATGGGTGAGGTTTTATAGTGTAGACAAAACTGTAAATGTGTTTTAAGAGTCAGTTATTTTTGTTCTAAATCTTATTTTTGTAACTTACTGCCCTTCGATTCAGATTCAGCAGTCGAGGATGATGTCTGTATTTAATGTTATTTATTTTGTTTGTTATGGTAATGATAATAAGGTGTGCCAGAGACCTTTAAACTAAAAAGAATTTGATCTCTCACCCTTGGAAACAGAAGCATGAATCTAGTCCAGAACGAAGGAACACTAGGTTCAAAATGTGTTTTGAAAAGAAAATCTGTTTATCTTATTGCACAATCAATGTACATAACCATGTAACATGATACAGCATGAGGCTGAGGCTGAAAGAAAATGAGCATTTTACAAGCACTGCCATGCATTTGTGCGTATTTGTTACTTGGTTTTCCCATCATTAAAACAGGATATGGGACATTAGTTGTCCTTTTTAACATCACTCCAGAAAAAACACAAATCTTGCCATGTGTCTAGTAAGTCGTAGCAAAGGGAAGGCTAATTTGGGATCTGTTCAGTTGTTCCTTTATTAACCTTTCTTTAAAGAGTTTTTAAACATGCCAGCTTTAAATTATTTCATTGTGTTTTAACACATTAAAATCACCATTTTAACAATAATAATCTATAGAAATCCTCTGGTCTCGTTTTACCCGTTTGTGCAATGTGAACTGTTTAAAATCAACTAGAATATGGGAGTGTATCTACAAAGATATAATGTGAAGAAAAACTATATACAGAACAAGTCACTTATTATTTTAAATCCACAGACACTTGCACTTGTGAAACATTGGCTGTGTGTCTGAATCACAGATTTTCACACTGTGAACAAAAGCAGCATGACATCCACTTAAGTCCTTCTGTCAAACTACAAAAGGATTTTGTTTTTCTAATAAACCTGCCCTCAGTTTTTACACTCTAGTCTATCTTATGGTGTAATGTAGCACCTCTTTTTATGTCATTATTATTTTACAATCCTGTGGAAAAGCAACCGCATTTGAAACTCGTGTAATGCATTTGTATTGATTAAATATTTGGAACAAACCCGCAAAGTGCTCTAGAGACGAGGCATTACAGCACAATAATGTCTCCCTTTAGAAAAGGTTATTCCTGCAATCCTGTTGTGAAATAGAAGCAAAATGATGTTAAAATTATCATTTTGCCATAATATCAATTCAGTGTTCAGATTTTCAAAGTGTGTGATGTTCAATAAATTACATTTTTTCTCATGTCAGAGACCTTTCACTGTATTTCATATTTTAGTATGTGAATTATCTGAAAGAGGGTTGTAATATGTTAAACTGCCATGACCCCAACACAACCTAGATCACAAAACCCATGTTTCCTCTGTCCAGGGAACACAGATGGTTTGGTGAGTCACTACTTGGCCAAATCAAACAAATCAGAGTGGGGTGGGAGTGACCCAGAAGAGGTGATGATATGAACAGAAGAAGATGTGTGATTGCACATTGTCATCTCTACAGTTAATCTGTGTCAACACCATGGAGCCAGTGTCAAGGTGGTATTCAGGAAAAACTATGTTTTAGATGTTATTTTATATTTGTTTTCACAGACCAAAGCTATGAAACTATACGAGGGTTAGTAGTCACTTACCCTATTCAAAGTGAGGCAATACTAAATTGGCATATACTGTGTGCTTGAATGTACTCCATTATGTACTCCACATACATGACTGGGTAATTCTGAATGTTTTAAATATACTTATATACTAAATATATTTAGATGGATACTGCACAATCTCAAAGCATTTCATCACATCACAAAATTATTTTTACACACGCCTAAAAAGGAAAATCGCCTGTTTAAAAACATAATGGCTTGTGAAGCAAATTAAGACTTTAAACTATTTTAGAGAATAAAGGAGGTATTATTGTCACCCAGGTGACAACAGTTCAACTGAGGACCTGTCTGGGGACCCTGGACAGAAAATATGATGCTGAGCCCCTCTTGAAGCCAAACTCACATCTACTTCAGCGCACACAGTGCAGTGTTTTAGTTTAGAAATGTACAGCCAACTACCTGGCCTTAGATTTTCTTTATGTCAATTAGTTTTTGTTAATTTGATTAAACACAACTTTTAAACACAAAAATGTACACCATGTGAGCACAATATGAAAAAATAAATAAAGGTTTTGGAACTAGTCTTTGGCCACACAGGGCCCCACTATCAAATAGGACAATATGGTTGTGTTATAATGTAGGACACAGCTGATCATTGTATTTTAGTGGTGCAAATTCACAAACAAATATGTAATGTAATAAACAGCAACTGCGCAGGCCCCTGGCTACATATAGATAGACCTGTATATTTCTTAACCTACGTTGCTGGGCTTCATCAATACATTGCAGTCATGTCAATTTTATTTATGTAGCTCAAAATCACAAATTTCAGCACAAAAGGACTTGGACAACACCTTCCATCTTTGACAACTCAATTTGGATTGAGTGTAGGCAGTGGATCATATCAACGTGGAAAAGTTGATTGTGTTTTCAAAGGAACATCACCATGTCACCATGGGAACAGTTAAAACATCACCAGCACAATGACAGTTGACTCCGATAAACCTAATAAAAACTTTACTATAGAAAGGACAGAAAGCTAAACACTCTGTTAGTGGAATTTAACTTTCACGCACAGATTTGCCAAAACCAACACAAATTGTAATAAAATTGTGGAAAGGTATGTAAATTTGAAATATGGGCTATATTCCAGTTGAATAACAAAATCCACTGTATAAACAGTTTGATAGGGTAAAAGGGTCAAAGTAGTTAGCTTGGTTTTAAGGCCCATGACTTAATGTCAAGTCTAACAGTGTAGAAGTAGTATATCTTTGGCTTATTCTTCATGTTATGGCAAAGAATCCAAAGGCTGGCGCTAATTTTACATCATACAACCCCTCTTACTTCCAAAATAGGCTGTAGCATAGACGTGCAGAACATGGTGTCCAAAGGGGCTCAAGCTTGTCAGCTGAAAGGTCCAAATTAACATCATTATAATTTATACTATTGTTACTGTTATTGTAAGAAAGCCTGCCAAGCTCCAATGCAACGAGCGATAACATCATCACCTTCAGTGTCAGCCTTCATTTCTTTGATGACCTCTGCACTTTTTCCCTTTTCATCTTTCTTTCGTTACGGATAAACAGGATGAAACTTGTTCCTTGTTGTTTTTTGGGTAATTTACATTACATTACATTACATTTAGCAGACGCTTTTATCCAAAGCGACTTCCAAATAAAAGGTTAACAATTTACAATTAATTTATAGTTGTTTTTCATGTTTACCTAAAACTAAGGTACAAAATAATCAGATAATTGTACAGCATGCCACATTGGTGCTGTTGTGAAGTGTAAAGAGGCATCCATGGACCCTCAAAATCAAGATTTCAGAGGTGTGTAGACTACTGAATGTATATGTACAGTCGCTTGATCTCCCAGGATATTTGTACTCATTTGCAGAATAATAAATAGGTCTTTCATGTGACATGTATAAACAGTAGTGGGCTGCATGAGGCAAATATCACTGACAAGGCATGGCAGACATTTGCCATGCCTGCCAGTGGCTAATTGCCTTGACCCCTTATGAACAACAATGTCTCAAGATATAGAGCACCCCACCCATCTTAAACTGCTGCTGCAAAACATGGGCATATAAACCACTCTAAAAGCCACAGTTTTTTATTCTAGTGAATTCTACTGTTGACTTGTGCAGCTTTGTTTTGAAGAATACTCCTCGATTGGAGCGAACAGGACAATGGTAAGTGTGAAGCAGAGACTGAAAATCAATTGTATAATGAGTGCCAAGGAAAATGTTACATTAAAAAAATAAATATAAAAACAAATAAACAAGTGCTACATTATGCCAGAAATCAATTACACCAATTTAAAGTTGTCTATTTATTTTATTCATATGCCTTTCAGGGATTTAATGACAACAAACGTGGGTCAGAAGGGCTTTGTAATGCAAGGAAGTTAAGTGTAGCCAAGAGTCAAAGATCTTTCTTATCTTGTGCCTTAAAGCGGTTTATAAATTACCAAATGACCAATGGATATGTTATAAAGGCTGATTCCAGTATTTTTAGAAAATACATTCTAACAAAGCAAAAATTAAATTAATCATGGTTTAATTAATAATTGTATTCTAGTTAGAAGGATTTGAAACAGCATTTACACCTTAATGTTGGGAAATAACATTTACAGAAAATATGATTGAAGTTATGCAAAATTAAATTATTTGTGGACTTTATTGGATGCTGTACAACAATTCACTTGGGGATAAATAAAGTTCTATCTTATTTGACAATACCGTGCGTTTTTTCCCCCAGCAGTATAGTTTGGAGACGGACCCTAACTCATTGTCACACAGTCCGATGAACAGATGGAGCCAATATCTGAGTTTCCGGTGAAAATAAGGTCGTTGCTCCTTTCCTATGTTTCCTGGAATTGTGGACTTCTTCCTGTTTAAATACAATCAAGTTTCGTTTGTGGTAGCTACTTAAAAACCGGTACTACGAGTGTAAGTTAACACACGCTATTCCTCGGTGGCTTGCTTCCTTAACATCCGTACATATCTGGTCAATCCGACATGAAAAGAAACGGCGCCTACAGGTTTTTGTCAGTTTTCTCGTGCTTCGTCGTTTGCGCGTTCTTGTTTTTATTTTGGTTCTTTATATTTTACTCAATGGTACACGCGCCATAACGCACAGAGACGTTTATAGCAACTAAGCTAAGTTGGCTACTTACCCACAGTGCATTGCTCTATTGACAAGTCCCGCGATCACATGATGAACCTGACCAGGAAGTAAAGATTTCGGGTAAGTGCACAAACCTCCGCTTGTTACAGTTTGACACAATGAACGCGTGTCTGGCTTATTTAACGATACCCTAATTGATCTGGTTCTGAATACAGTTATGTGCTAATATTATGGTTAGTTTCCATGGAGATGCTGGTCGCGTGTAAAAAACGCGATAGCAGTTCCAGCTGTCAAAGCTTCTGCTTTCACTGTGTTAACTTACTGCACAGTTACTGCCAAGTGTAAAAGTCCTGGATAAGTAAATACAGAGTTTGAATAAACGTTAACTGTAATTGCATTAATTAGCTTTTAAGGGTTAGAGGTATTGGTGCTACATGTTTGTTCTTCTTGGGCTTCAGTTTGCATTTTTAGGTTCCTATATACAGCGAAATTGGCCAAAGAAATGTATCAAAATGTTGACCTCAGTAGTGTAAGATGTTACCTGGTGGCATAGTATCCATACTTGATTAATTTATACATCACTTTTAAGATTAAGAGAATGTATTTTGATAAATGTCAAAGGTAATGGCAAATTTGGCCACATGGATCAGTAAAGTAATGTCTTATAGATGTCATATCCTTTCATATCTTACAGTATTTTATCCTAATAGTGGTCTGGGAAAGCAAAAAGCAAGGGATTAAATTAGGTACATTTTATGTGTCAGTCAATTTCAATAGATACCTTTATACCTTTACCTGCGTAACTACAGTATAAATATATCAATGCTTAGGGTTCACTTATGCCATGAAACAGGTCAGCTTAATTTGTACAGTCCTAAATCACAAATTACAAATTTGCTGCAAAAGGCTTTACAATCTGTACAACATATGACAACCTCTGTCTTGATCCTTTTGCGAATGATTTAAAAATGTAATTTATTTTGCCACAGACTATTGCAGATGGTTAGAGATGTTCACCATAAGTAGGCTCACTTCACTGTAGCTCGTGCACTGGTTGTGGTGGATACATAGGTTATTTGTTATGTGCCTTAACAATTGACTACTGGTGTATACCTTTTACTGTTGACTTCGCTGGACTGTGTATTAAACAGCATGCACTCAATGCACTCAGCAGCTAATAAGTTCTTATCATTTTTATTGTGTGTTTGTGTTATAAATGTATCAGTGTGAATGCAATACTGTAAATGTGTCAAAGTCATGACAGATTATAGAGCGTGGAACTGTTTTGTAACCCACAACGGTTTAATTTCACAGTTTGTAGTACTTGTGCGGACTGTTTGTGAAGTTGTGATGGCATCAGACCCCAGTGAAGCAGCGTCCTCCTCTGCAGACCTCAAGCTGCAGTTTGCTCCCTTCGGCAGTGCTCTGGAGGCAGGCTTCTGGCACCAGCTTACTCAGAAGAAACTCAATGACTATAGATTGGACGAGAGCCCCAAATGTATCAAAGGGTATTACTACAATGGTGAGATCACTACATATCATTCTAATAATTACTTTTCACTTGCTGCTTTTTCACTTTTTTGACAATTCTAGTTTATACCAAACATATGTTTATTATGTTGTCTATTGTCCTATAGGTGACCCACTTGGTTTGCCCACTCGCCTGACGTTGGAATTCAGTGCATTTGATGTGTAAGTATAATGCAATGTACATATAAACTGTACATTATTAAAAAAAAATGATGATGATTGATGATAATTTTATTGTGGCAATTATCAAAACCTTTAACACGTTTAAGATGCAGTTTCTGTGTTTTAATTTTTTAAGCTTTGGTACAGTGTGTATAAAAACGTCCTTTAAAGTTTATCAACCAGGTCAGTTAGGGCTTAAACCTAATTCGCTCTCACTTAAGGCCATTTGGAAGCCTTCAATAAAGCAACTGTGTTAACATTTACATCATGCAGCATGTTGCACACAAACAAGCAGTTAGTGCATACAGTACAGTTTGCATTCACTTAGTTTAATGCAAAGGTATGATGTGTTCTGCTGATAGGGATGGTCCGACACCAGCCCGCTGCTGTCCAGCTGTTGGAACTTTGTATAACACCAACACACTTGACGCCTTTAAGACCACCGATAAGAAGGCTCTGCTGGAGAAAGCGGCCCAGGAGGTAAAAGACATCCGATGGGAATTTTCTCATTCACACACACACATTCACATACAGACATCTGCTTGGGTCTTTGTAATTATAAGAGTTGGTCTCGACCTGCTTTATACAACAAAGTGAGATAACTTTGTTATAATATGGCGCTATATAAATAAAATTGAATTGAATGTTTTGTAAAATTAACATGAAATGGTCACTAAGGTGTGCACATGAGAATTAAATGATTTAATGAATGCAATTTTCTCATATTCGTCTCATTTTGTTTTTTAGATATGGGATGCTATACAGTCTGGGGCTGCGTTGAAGGACCCATCCATTCTCTGCAGATTTATTCTGCTGACCTTTGCAGTATGTATAAACAGTATATTATAAAAGTGTTAGTTCTATGAATTATTATAAAAAAAATGTAATTCCCTTTTCTGGATTTTATTTTTTTCAGGATTTGAAGAAGTACCATTTCTATTACTGGTTCTGCTTCCCTGCACTCTGTTTCCCAGAGGGAATAAAGATTGTCCAACAGCCTTCTGTCTTAGAACAAGTTTTCTCAGCAAAACAGGTTGGCTCTTTAAAGATTATTATGAAACCACAGGAACTGATATTTTTGATCAGACTAAATACTTTTTTCCAATGCTTTTCTGTGATATATGTTGGCCTTAAAATGTATATATTATTCCAATTTTCCTCCAAGTTTCCTCTTTCCTAAGAAAATGAGTAGGTCCCTTGATGCAGCTTCTAACAGTATTATTTAAATCTACCTGTTCTGTCTAAGGCTGTGTAGGTTTTAGAGTAGTCTAATGAAGTGAACTGAATTGTTACCTCTAATCCAAGGACTGAAAAAGCCACATTAAGAGGGAGTTAGAATGACTTGTACTCAACATGACTCAACAGCGTGACGCCAACTGCAGACCACAGCGATGGCGATAACTCGGTCTCCTTTTCTGTTTTCTCTCTCTATCAACTTAAATTATCAGTGTTATATAAAGCCTTGACAGTTCATAAATGAGATTTATGAGTTGAAAGACATTCTGACCTACCAATTATTTATAATTTAAATTTTTAATGGTTTTTAAGGTTGACCAAACATGATGTTATTAGTGTATAACAAAACGTTTTTTTTAACCAACCTAGTTTTCAACAGCTTCGTGCATTTATCTTGCAGATTCATGAGAAATTATAATTAATTTTGATTCATGAAATAATGACGCAGTTTTGGAAAGCGTAGCACAACATTTCCATTTTGCGGCAGCTGTCACTGTAAAAGACGGTATACATTTGAAGCTTTATAATAATAATAATTGATGGTTGTATGCCTTTGTAGTGCAAATTATGTTACAGATACTGTTGAAAATCTCCCTTGTATGTAAGAAGCATTTTCACCAGAGAGATTGCAGAGTTTGTGTAACTTGTAAAATATACACTGTTATATAGGCATATTCTTTAAATTAAAATTGATATTTAAGAACAGTATCTTGTGAATGTATATGACTAGTTACCTTTTAGGTTGTCTGACAAGAGTTTAAATGAGTAGACACACATCCCTAAAATACTTAAATACTTCTTACGACAATTCATGTAATGAGTAATAATATGCTTTTATTAAGTTAGCAGGCCCAGGTCCCCACCTTTGCCTGCTGCCTGGCTGTAGGGGGAATAAAAGGACGAGGTGGTGGATACAAGTGGCTAAAATAAGTTTGCTCCTTATGGTGGCAGGGCTCTCCCTTTAGAGATAGGGTAAGGACCTCAGACATCCGGAGTGAATTCGGAGTAGACTCCTTCACGTCAGGCAGTTGAGGTCGTTCTGGCATTTGATCAGGATACCTTCTGGGCATTTTTTCTTTGGAGATTTTCTGGCACATCCAACCGGTAGGAGACCCCGGGCTAGACCCAGAACATGCTGGAGACATTATATATCCCATTTGGTTTGGGAACGCCACGGGATCCCCCAGAAAGAGCTGCAAATCATTGCACGGGAGAGGGATGTCTTGACTACCTCTCTTAGCCTCCTACCTCCGCAACCCAGCCTCGGATAACTTGAACTTGAAAATTGATGGATATTATTTATGATTGCCCTTTTTACAAGCTCTCTCTCTATATAAGGTGGACGTACATTGCTTTCTATAATTAATGCTGACAGCTAATTATTTCTCTCAGATCGCAGCCCTGCAGGAGGCCTATGATGGCCTGTGTATCAAAAGAGGCACCACTGCTGTTCCTTACTTCCTAATGAAGTACACAGATGACACCATTCAGATGGTTCCACTCGGGGACTGGGATTCTTTCTTCACTGATACTAAGAAGGTACAGGTTTTTTTGTGTGTTTTCTTTTTTTTTTTTTTTAAAGCAACTGAAGAAACAGTGACATTTTCAGTGAGATTAGCAAGATAAAAAAGTCTAATACATTAAAATAATGAATTATATATTCATTATACATTTCATTTATGTAATTAGAAGTTCCTAACATGGTATGTAGGTGTTTTTTTTTTTCTTCTACTTTTAAAGATTCGACTACTGTAGAATTGTTCTGTATACAAAGGATTATACAGTTCTTTTTGTGGCTCATCCCTACCATCAGATTTGATTCTGTTGTATTACACCCATATACACCCTCACATTTTGGCCATGTAAACACACCGTGTTTGGTTTTTATAGGTTACTGTGGGAGTCTATGATCCGTGTACTCTGTCTCAACATCCGGGCTGGCCCCTGAGAAATCTACTGGTCCTCTTAGCTAACCGATGGTAAACCCTATTTATGTGTATATGTGTGTGTGTGGGCCTGTATGTGTGTGTCTGTGTGCGCATGCAGGGAAAAGATAAGGAAGTTCTCTTGAGGATTGTTGGTCCTAACTGTGCATTTCAAAACATGTTTACGAATTTCAGACATTTCATTGTGAGGACTTCATTTCCAGCTGCCAAGAGTATTTTATACCACCTAAAGATTTCCAGTATTACAGCACATACTTGTGTGAGTTATCTGGACACTGTGCTCCTGATTGACACTTTTTGCTTTTTTGTGTGAAAGAGGCCGTGCAGTTGCTCAGTCTGGGTGAACTACACTGGCTGGTTTGTTAACCCATTTCCAGACCCATCTTTGACACACACAACACACAGCAGCTGCTGTCTGCGGACACAAGAGGTTTTATTGTGTAAAACACACACACATTGCATGCAGTGTATTTGTGGCATCTTAAAACTCCTGAATTGTGTAAGCAAAGTTTTACTATATGCATTTACCTGTAAGCCACCGTGTAGTTGTGGTTTGAAAAGCAGGAACAGGCTTTGTTCTGCTATTCAAAAATTAAAGAGAGGTCTGGTAGCAGGAAAATTTGTACTCCGGTATTAAATGTTATTGGTCAAATGTGTCTTGACATCAAGGTATGAAGTAAGTGAAGTGCACACGCGACTTCTTGTTTTGTGAATAAGAACAGATTTCACAGCGTTAATGTTACAGCTCATAAATTGCTACGTGTTTATCTACTCAAGTTGTTGCAGAAATGATGGTGGTATGTAGAAACTTGTATGTGTTTTGTGGAGGGATGTATTTTACGGAAATATTTACAGAGGAAATATTTCAACACACCAGTGGGGAATTGGTGCAAGTCGTTAAATTTATTACTGAACAGTTCTGAGCATATTCAAATATTTACACAAAGAATAAAAACATGCGCTGCAGGTCACCTCGTAAGTTTGCAATCAAGAATGTATCTTGTGTAATGTATTCACAACCACAGAGCTTTAAGCATCTTGTTCTTGTGATGCAGTTATACTCCATGATACATATATTTCAGTATTTAATAACTGAACTCTAATATAGAATATATATAGATAGATAGATATATATATATATATAGACAATGGGGTCAAATTGTGTTCTGAGATTGTAAGTGGGATACGGTTTTAAAAGACAATATTAGTAAAGTATAAATTAAATGATACTGTCAGCCTGTGATGGACTAACTTCACTACCAACAGTTGCTAAAGTAGTTTTAGTTGAGCAGGCCTCCTACTTACAGATACATTTATTCTTGTCTGCTTCAGTCTTACCATACCATGAAATCACTTATATTTTATGTAAGAGCTGACCGTATCCAAAGCATGCTGCAGTGCTTTATAGTTAGAGTGTGTTGTACATTACAAGTATACATTGTTTGTTTTGATCAAGTTTATGAGTAGGCCACAATCATACGTAAATGCTTTAATGTGCACACACACATAAATATGCACACCAAGGACAAGGAAAAGCTCATCTAAACAAACTCTAATCTAACATTTTTCTTGAGGTTATTCTTTAAAAAAGCAGATAGATTGCACAGGTGCAAACTTCAAATCAACAGGAAGGCTCTTCCATACTCTAGGAGCACAAACGCTAAATGCTCTCTTGCCAGATTTTCAATGATTGGCTGTTCTGCACACTGAGAAATTAAAGTCAAAGTTGTTTGATAATGAAGAGAGAGTGCATATTGATTTTACCACAGAAATGTA
Source organism: Nannoperca obscura (assembly GCA_036024295.1). Taxonomy (NCBI): domain Eukaryota; kingdom Metazoa; phylum Chordata; class Actinopteri; order Centrarchiformes; family Percichthyidae; genus Nannoperca; species Nannoperca obscura. The sequence continues at coordinate 18,838 of JAVQJL010085345.1, forward strand.
ACATGACTTTGCAAAAAATAACACCCGACACGATGATAACTGTGATGGGTTACTAATCTTAAACAAGAACAGGCAACTACTAATCTCTCCAAGTTGATCTTAGTAATGTCTGAAAATGAATAAAAAACATTGTTGCATCACATCATCATGCTGTTAAAATTAAAATTGTCACTGCGTTTGGTGCTGCACGTTTCACTGCTGAAAATGCAGTTCAGTTAGGTGAAACAGTCAGTTTGGATGTGCTCTATACACCTCAAAGTTAAGGTCCACAGCCAGTCGTTTTCTGTCACACTTTTCTCTTGAGATCTTAGTTCTTCCTGGTACTTTTCTTGCTATTTCTAAAAGATTTATTTGGCATAATTGTTTTTTATTTAAACAAGGAACTCCCGTAGAAACCAGTTTATCAATAGTGTCTTATCACCAGTTGCTTATCAGCAGCAAATACCTTTTTAGCCCTCACACTCTGTAGTTAGAGGCAGTTTTTATCCAATACAAACCTCATCGATCTTGTGCTTGACTACACTTTCGCTCACTGTTAAACATAAACTGTTGATACTGGCTTGGTTGTGCGAAGATAGAATTACAATGTAGCCGTGATGTCTCACTTATTAAGTTGTTTCACTTAGGTTTGATTCTGTAATCTGACTGTTTAGTACCATATATGGGGAAATGTGTTATGTGGATGTGTGTTGATCATATTGTTGTTTGTGCGCATTTATCTGTGTTGTTTTTTGTACTAGAGAGGGAGAGATAATATATTCCATGTCAAGTTGTATTTGTGAGATTCCAAGAGTCACATGTTTTTTTTATTTCTAGTGTATAGCTTCTAATCTGGTGTGTGTGTGTGTGTGTCAGGGGGTCTAAGTTGGACACAGTGGAGGTGCTGTGTTTCAGGGACAGAACTTTGCAGGGAAGTCGCTCCATTCAACACAGTCTCATCTTTCAGATCAAACTACCTGAGCTTCCCCTCAAATCAGGTAATATTCCTTCCCTTATGTGTGTGTATATGTGTGTGTGTGTGTGTGTGTGTGTGTGCTTGTGCATATAGCATTTGTGTTTAGTTATGTCGTATGTCTTTGTCTGCACATGCATTTGTTCTTGCTCGTCTGAATGTGTGTGCACTTCCACTCACTTTCCACTGAGACTGCTTCCTTTTTGAGCCACACTAATCTGACACAACTCCATTATTCCTTTTATCTGTTGAAGGCATGAAAGTAATTTAAATGGTAATAGCAGGATGGGGAAAAAGGGGTAACTCTGTGATCTGTGGAGGTTTTTGTTGAGTTCAGAAGAGGTGTCTTTGTTTACCTCATTCGACCTCTTCAGCACATCTTTGGTTTTAATTAACTCACAGAGGATGTATTCGTGCAACAGAAATTGATTCAGCTATTCTGTTTGGCTTTGCATGGACACATTTGGTATTGTTTTGAAAGGGATTAATCAATCTGCCTCAGCACAACTTTTCAGACACACCAGACGTAGTAGTTGCCACAACGAAAAAGTGTTTTACTCTTAAACAAGCTGAAATAAACTTCATGCTGCTTGGTCGATTAGCATTCACATATCTCAAAGTCAACATTAAACTGTATTTGATCCCCACTGTCTATTTAAATTGTCCATGTTCAGACTACATCCGCAGTTTTTTTTGCATGCATCCAGCAACCACACCTCAACAAGAGCAAACAAGGGGCACTGAAACAGTGTCCAATGTAGCATCAAAACTGTATGTGAAAGAGAGGGTTGAGTGGACAAGAAGAAGAAGAACAACAACAACAACAAAAAAATGTCATGATGTTAAATAGAGATAAAGTGCACCTCTTCAATGGAAGCCGGGGACTGCCGTGCTCGCAAATGTTTTTTTAATGCCGTTATCTCGAGAAAACAGAGCTTGTTTCCTGATTTAAGATGAAAATGTCAGATTAAGGAGTGCCCATTATTGATCGTGGCATCACACTGTACTTCGATCAAGGTCTAACAGGCAGAAATTGCATTGTGTCTTTCTGATTGAT
>JAVQJL010085351.1:0-16785 GCA_036024295.1 Nannoperca obscura
TATATATATATATATATATATATATATATATATATGTAACAACTTTTGCCATGGGGAAAGACCCTGTCATTGCATGTATATTTTCCTTTCGTTAGCCACACTCACCATTGAATGGAAAAGTACCTCCACAACAGTTGTGTCATCTAAAGATGGCATGGACAAATTCAGCAAAGGCTTATTAAACCCTGAAGCAGCTAATGCTTCCTCATGTAGACAATTACACACCATTATCATGTTATATACTAAGTCATGAGATTTTTGTATCAAGCTCATAGAACCTTTCTAAATGGCTTCATTTTACTGCCAGGGTTGTAATCTTAACACTGCTCAAACTAATCTGTCCCTTTAGATAGGCTTGTTGTCATTTCTCTGTGGATTTGGAATATTGATCTATATATATATTTATATATATATATATATATATATATATATATCCTCTTTTAAATAATGTAAAGATTATGTAGCTGTGCAAATTAACTTTTATTAAGTATACTGGAAAAAAAACTGCAATGTTCCAATTAAATCTTTCTATATGTGACCTAAATGTTAAGCTATTGTGATCATGAATGTGAAATGTGTGCATGTGTTGCTGATGTGTATCAAGCATGTTGTGATGTATTATTGACCCCAGGACCCTAGATTTTCAGTGAAAAACGAAAGAAAAACAAAGACACACAATGTGAGTACAATCCTGCTAGGTTTCTATTTGACCATGGCCTTTAAAAAAAGAATAAAGCAAGACATGCAGACGTAAAGAGCAGCATCTTACACCAGGCTTCTCGTCTGCACACTGAATATTTCAAAAGTAGAGAAAAGGCATCAGTTTGTCCTGTGTTTGTACGGATCTGCTTACAGAACGCAGAAACAGCAGTAACGTCAAAAAATGTGCTGTTCCTTCAATAATGCCAGCTGTTCTTTAGCAATCTACAGCCGCTAATGTGAAGAGTCCATTTTCACTACTTTCAAAAAGGCTTATACAATCAAAGTTCTGAGTAATTCATTCAAGATATTCGGCCGGATCATTTTTAAGCAACAGAATTGACACAAAGGGCAGGTTCATGAACTCATTTTATTCGTAATTTCTCTGGTCTTAACAGTCCATTCCAGTTCCAGCTTTTTCAAGCATTCCTCACATTCACACATCTGTTGGCCATGGGTTCACCTGTTTGGGGCTACATGTGGAAATATTTCGGCATAGGAGACACATAAGCAGAATTTTGTGCACTGACATTTAAGAGTAACTGAACCTCACAATCATGCCGGATGTCTCTTGCTGAGTGTGACACATAAGTATTCCCACATGATGTAAAATATTCTCTATGTTTACTACATTTATGTTGCGTGTGCATTTTTACAAATTTAGGGTATCGAGCGTACACATCATGTCGTCGTGAAGGACATGGTCCTGGTTGGGGAATCATTTGGAAATAATTGAATTCACTGTCATCGTATGCCATATGATGTTGAAATTGAAAATGATGTAAACATCATTGCCATTTGATTTTCTATATATATTTCAACTCTGTATATAGTAACCCTCTCAAACTTTTATCATTTTATTGTTTCCATATTGCATAATATTACATGTCTCAGCCTTGCTTGAATAGAATGTTGGCTAATTCATGTACAATTGTATTTTCAGACTGTTAACAATGAAGACAATAAATGTTTAATCAATAACATTGTTCTGAGTGTGCTTGTGCTGCCTGCAACGGAAACGCATGTTCTTGAATGACTATGGCTATTTTTGATGCCTCCATTTGTGCTGTTGTGTTGGAGTGAGTTATAAACAGTTCTAAACTTTGAGAAAACTGACATGTGGATTGTGCAAACTGGGTTTTCACTCCAATATCAGGAACATAATATTATTTTACACAGTGAGTAAAAAAAAATGTTTTTTGTTCATACTATGTAAAACAATGTAGCTACAATCACATATCACAGCTGGAATAAAATAACATTATAATATTAATACAGTTTAAAAAAATAGTAACATGAAATAAAAACACAAACAAATAAATGAACAAAAAACATAAAATAACTCAAATTAATTTAAATCAGGGCTACAATACAGTTTTCATGTGTTTCAGACACGTTTGGTGTTTATTTATGGCTTGCCGCTTTAAATAAATCATTTTAATAATAAAATGCAAACCAAAGATCTGTGAAATATGAGGAAGATTTTGATTTTATTTAAATTGTTTATGTGGACTTGGCAATACCATGTATTCTCCACATGCAGTTTAAATCGATCAGTGAGGAGACTGCATTGCCTTCTGTTGGTCACCAGGGGCCGCAAATGAGTTATTTGTTGCCAGTCAGGTAGACAGGGTGTCTATGGACAAATAAATGAGGACATTTCATAGACGTGTATTTACATACGAATTATGACTGCGTGGACAGGCCAAACTCTACCTGACTTTTTAAATTCATTTGATTGAAAACTGGCCGAGTTTTATGTGGGTTGGAAAAGAGTTAGACCAGCTTCAGAGGAAAAAAAAAACCTATTCAATCCAAATGTTCAGCTGCTTCTCTGTGAACAGTTGCTTTCGTTGCCGCACGCCTCTTCCTGCTTTCATCTAAATTGGCACTTTTCGGTGATTGATTGGCGCTCACCTGCAGTGACGTAAGCAACACGTCTTAATGGGCGCCTGCGAACAGAGGGAGGAAGTGAGCGAGTAACAACATATATGTGACAGAGGGGAGAGCGGAGGACTACAGCTGCTGCCAAAACTGCCCTTTGTCAACGCACCGGACGGCGGCTCCCCGAGACCCGCCGGACTGACCCGTGGTGTCGTTGAACGAGAAGGCTGCTGTTTGTGAGGTCACGCAGGTAAGACAGCTGCTGCGACCGCTTGCAGTTTCAGTTTTCGCTGAACTGCGTTTCACCTCGCTTGTATGAACCATGGGAATGTGAGGCAGACATGTTTGCTCCCACCCTAATCCGCCTATAAGGCAGCAAAGTTATTGGAATCTTGGACTGAACAGAAAAAACGAAACCCAAAAAAACAACAAGCAAAATGATTTATATAGCTGTAGGTGTTATAACACTACATGTTTTAAAACTACAGTTAAGGCAAACATTTGACTGTCTGTTGTGAATGTCATTTGAAGCATGTCACTATAATAGCATGTTTATAACAACGTGTTTGTGTGTGTGCACTTGATATTGTGCTCTTTGCACATGGCAGGTTAGAATTTATCAGGATAAAATGTGGAATTTGTTGGGTTTTTTTAAGTTTCTGTGGTGCACAGATTTGCTGGAGAGCGCCTCTCTGTGTGCTTTTGTGTGTACAGAAGTGAGCGGTGAGTCATAGGTTTAAAGAGTCCCTTTATATGAGATTGAGGACTGACACAACTGGCTGCTCCATCTGACTGACCGTGTGTGAGTGGGGCCTTGGACCGTCAGACTCCCTTATTGATGGGGTGAGGTCTGGGAGCCACACTGTAGGTCATTGCTGGTATTTGAGACACCCATATAACCCCTGCTGTTTTCCTATGCCTCCAGTTAAGGTACTAGTTTTTACATAATCCCTGCCTGTAGTTTAAAGTTATGGCTTTTGGTTATGCACATAAAAGCCAATGTTTTTTTCTCCCCTCTTCAGACTCCAATGTTGTAGGTCCTGAAGAGCTCAGTAGGCCAAGTAAAGGTGAAGGTGGGAGGACGCCATGTCCAACAGGCAGTCAGACAGCTGCGTGGGCGACCAGGCCCCTCTAATTCTGGAGCGCCACTTCTCCACAGAACTCCATATATCTGAGCCAGGCGATGATTGTTGCCAGTCACAAAGCTTCCCCACACCCCAATCTGAAACATCCACATCCCAGGAAGCTGCAGTAGACAGGTTGGTGGTGCCTCAGGTGGTTTTGAGCACCCAGAGTCCTGCAGCGCTGAAGGTCGGCACCCATCAGCTCATCCCCAAGAATTTAGCTGTGGCCAGCCGGCCTAAACAGCGCCACCACACCACTGTGGTGACATTCCCAGTGGGACTGGAGATCTCCAGCAGTGGGGCCCTGAGCCGTCACTCAACCCAGGTGCCAGATGTGTGCTGGGAGGATTATGACAGCGATGGAGACGGCTTTGATATGAGGAGGAACCGCAGGAACAAGTCATACAAAGCGGCTGTGACCACCCTGGACGTTGGAGCCAAGATGGCGGAAAAAGGGGCTGCAGCCACCCTGAAACCTGTCAGAGAGAACAGAGCATCCAGTCCATGTCCAGCTCGCAGCCCTGGACGCAAGGTACATACACCAAGGGGTTTAGGGTCAAAGGGCAGAATTATACTATGTCCATTTACCATAAACTCATAGTTAATTAAATGGAATTTGTAGTTGCAGTTGGTTAATAATAATACTGTAAAAGGTTAACTTAACTAGAAGCAGGCATGTTTAAGCAATTGATTCATCTACACTTATGCAACTAACAATCTGTCCATTTTGATGCCAGTTCTTCAGATTAAAACAGAACCCAGCTGATACCGTTTTGTTCTTCTATTAGTGTGTCATAGGGCACAGCCAGCATAGCCAACAGCGTCGGCAGTGACCTCTGATAAAGTCTCTTTTAGTAATAGGGACGATGGTGAGTTTCCCTGTCGGTTCCCTGTCTTCCAGACCATTACCAGTGTTGAGGTAGTCCTCATAGGGTTTTTACTAAAAAATGCTACATTTAAGGATTGATAGAAAGAGGCTGTGCTGAAGAGGGAATGAGATGTCAGGAGAATAAAATATTTAATAAAAACAGAGCACTACTTAGGCACATGCATTCCACAGTGTTAAACTCAGGCCGCATTGCTGTCTCCCCTCTAGCGAACCCTGGGGAGAAAGAGGAACCAGAACCACCGCGGGTCCTTCAAAAATGGTATGTTCACTAATGTGTCACTCCTCTAAATGTGTCCACTTCTCTAAATTTGGCTTCATGACTACAAACATGGAAAATAACATCATAAAATGATTTTATGTGTATTATGTTATTATGTGTTTATAGTTACTCAGTATGTGGATGCCATGATGACCATGTCACAGGAAACCGACCCAAACTCGTTCACTCTGATCAATTCAGATTGTTGAGTCCTGAATGTTTTCCTGTACCTAAAGACACTGCCACTTTTCCAGTTTTCCAGTTAAAATAATGCGGACATGAGAAGGTTTGACTAGAGTTAACTGAAATTAACATTGACATTTTTTGTGCTTTTGTTTTTTGTCTATTCTCAAAGATGCTAAATTTCTTTCTCAATATCATAATCACATTTCACCTGCACATTTAACACTGTGAGAATCAAACCTGTGATCTGTCACTGACAAAGTCCTCAGTATCATTACAGTAATGAAACCTGCATTTAAATCAGCTTTATTCCAAACATACATTCTCACCTCCCACACTAATTCTCAAAGTGGCCCATGTTACTATGTTGACATATTCCAACTCTGTTTTACCATCTAATTTGTTACACTTCACAGAAGTATGTATGTATATATATATTTATATTTGAATAACAACAGAAAGCATTCATGCATTAGTGAGTGAAATATTTCAGTTTAGAAACCAGGGTTAGGGTTAGGGTGCCTTTCATGACTACCTGCTTCTGTAGTCATGAAAAAAATGTAAAAAGTCACGTCGATCCAAATTACAAAGCCATCACATGGTGAGATTGTGTATTGAAACTTAAGGGATGCTGATTGATGTTGACGCGATCCTCAGCTACGCCACGCCTGTACCAGGAGATCCGTGAGCGAGGGCTGCACTCCACCAGCCAGGATGAGCTGCTGGACGACTTTGTTGTGGTGGAGCCTCCCGTGGAGGACCAGGGCATCGTGGTGAAGAGCTACCGGCCTGCACAGCTCACGTGGAGCCAGCTGCCACAGGTAAACCTCCATCTCCACAATTGCCAGTGCAGATAGAAGTGTGAGCACTGAGGGTGAGAAAATCTAGTGCAACCTAAGACTTCTGCAAAGGTGTTTGAGTTATTAACGTAATTCAGTTATAATTATACAAGTGTTCTAGTACATAAATCCATTTCAGTCATCACTTCCTTCAACTGAGAACACTGATAGACAATGTGTTTGTCTTCTGATAAAATATTGTTCCTTCTTGCTCTTTAACCTCAGCTGAATTTTTCATCGTGTTTAAGGGGTGCATGTTTTCGCTGCTGCATAAACTCCCACACTCCATGACCCCGTGTGGGAATGCCGGCTTAGTCTGCTCTGTGTGTCAGAACATCCACTGAGCTTGTCCGATCATTTTCAAAACAAGTTCTTCCTCAAATACACAGCAGAAAGCAGGGCGTAACATGCGTTTTTCTTTGTACCTCTTAAAAAGGTGAGCGAAACCGGTATCCTGACATCGATCTCGCCTCAAGAGAGAAAGAGACAAGAGGTAAGTCTACTGGTGTGTGTGTGTGTGTGTGTGTGTGTTGCATCATGTGCATATCCAAGTATGTCTACAGAAATGTCCTAGAAGGTGATATCATTTACTTTAATGTACTACAGAAACCAGGACAGCTCTCGTGCAGCTCAATGACAGAACATTGTTCAGTGCTAAAAAAATCTAAATAAGAACACAAAGGGCAATGACAAGATTATGACATTTCAGCAAAATGTGCAGTTTAGGAAACCCAGAAGTGTTGTTCAGTTTCTGTTTACATTGTCTTTGTTGTTTTTGTGTTTCTGCCTCTGACTTGGGGACTCACAAGGGACAGACTAAAAAGAGAATGGGTAAAATAGATGCAGCAGAGGCCAAGATATCCTGACTTTTAGTCTCTGCTATGGCTCAAGTTTCAAAAACACTGGATCCTACATTACCCATAATGCAACCCAAACGCACCTTTGATTAGACCTCTCCAGCCTGCTTAAGGCTACTTTCAGATAGAATCAAGTGCTGCGGGCCAAAAACAAAGAACTTTATTAACCATGTAGCATTGTAGCATCATCAATTTGCATATTATATTCCACTGTTAAAGAAACAAGACTGCCAACATTGTCTGGCAACAAGTTCAAAGTCATTCTCAGAGGCTCTAACTCACTGTGCAGAATCCGAAGTAGATAAAAACAGGTATAGGAACAAAGCCAGTAACATTTCATCACAAGATGAATTCCTCACAGACTGGTTTCTACCAATATAGTGAAACACAATCTGAGGGGGGATTTTTCCCTTTTGTCATGTGTCTTCACTCGCAGTCTAACAACAGATGTTGTATCAATACCAAAGGTCCACCCTGAATAAAGCCACACCCTGTCTGTGTGATCACGCTCAGTCGTCTTAGCAGGTGTTTGTTTCGCTCTTTTGTACCTTTTCATTGGTTTCGATTTAGTGCTCAAACAGTGTGCTCCCAATTTGCAGCCATCCATGCCAACTTTAATGGTACTTTTTCAGGATTTGAAAGTATTTTGCAGAAGTCTGGGGCTAATTTTGATGAACTAAAAGTACTGCTCTTCTAGCGGGCAGGCCGTAATATCAGGAAGATTTGAGCAGCGAACAAAGTTGCTCTTGATTTAGCACAGCTAATGCCCTTTGGTCCTTTCGGAGCCACTTCCCCTTTACGGTGGCAGGAGTGTGGAAGGTGTGTCATGACCTGCTGATAGTTTACCTACTGTAAGATCATGACCATGAACAGCAGGTGTTAACTAAACCCTCCATTTCAAAATATTTCTGCTGTTTTACAATATAAACTACTCTGAACACTTCTACGAATCAGCCACTGCTGATATGTGTTGTATTTCTGGACCTGTTTTGATGTCTGATGGTATATGTTTCTGATTCCTGTGGATAATTGGCAAACTATTCCCCTATAGTACGTAGAGAATATGTGAAGTTTCAGTGGAGTCTAAAGAAGAGAGAGCAGGAGGAAGTAGAACATACAGTAGTACAGGAGAGTAACAATAATAGCAACAACGGCGGGTGAGCAGGAACACGGGGGCAGCCGGAGCAACCACAGATCCAGACTCTACAGCGCCGGAGGCAGAAATACCTGCAGAAATCTTTAGAAGGAGGGGGGTGAATTAGTGACAAGCATTAATAGGATATGGGTGTGTACAAATGGAGAGGGAGGGGAGAGAGAGGAGCTCAGTGCATCCTAAGAATTCTCCCGGCAGTCTAGACCTATAGCAGCGTAACTAAGGGGTGGCTCTGGGGTCACCTGAGTCAGCCCTACTATAAGCTTTATCAACGAGGAAAGTCTTAAGCCTACTCTTGAATGTGAGGAGGGTGTCTGCCTCCCGTAAACAAACTGGAAGCTGGTTCCACATAAGAGGAGCTTGATGGGCGTTGAGGGCAGAAACTAGAAGCCATTTCTTTTCATGTTGTTTAAATGAATTCTGGGAAATGTAGGAAATCCCCTCATCAAAAAAATAACAGATGTCAGAGCTCTAACAGTAAAGAGCACCACAGTGTGGGTTTTTCCTTTTTTAAAGGTTAAAGCTGAAAAAGAAAGTACATGTTGCAAATGTTTACGGTATGTGTGGTCATGTCACAGGCCATTTTTGAGATCATCACATCGGAGCATTCGTATCTGCACAGCCTGGGCATCCTGGTGCGCCACTTCAAGAATAATGAAGCTCTGAGGAAAACAATGACCACCACAGAGCACCATCACCTCTTCTCTAACATCTCCGTCATCCACGAAGTCAGCCAGCGGTGGGTACAACATTCCTATATTCTTACTTGTGTGTTTGAGATTGTCAGAAAACTAGTTGTGTATGAGGTTCACCACCTCATAAAATGAGAATGTGATGATGCTAACGGTGTGTGAAGCAGTGTACTGGGCTATTTATATGCGTACAGTATTGTCTGTACTTTGCAGGGTTTTAAATGGGGCTGCACATGTGTTTATGTTTATTGTCTTACAGTTGAGTTGTATTCCCACTACGACGTGGTTTCGGGTGGAAAATTGGTTGGTTGAAACTTCCAAGTCGAGTATTTGCCCTCAGGATGTCTTCAATATCCTGTGTGCTCCATGGACATGTTAAAACATGCTAGCCAAACTGGTTCTGCTGCCTAGTGGTATTCTCAGGCCTTTAAGATGATAATGTGCTTGAGAGCAGCCTGTGTTCCTCTGTGTATTGCTGGCTACATTATTTTGATTGTTTTACCTGTTTCCAAGTAAAACAAGATTCTGTGAAACCAGAAACCAGAAGGTGTCTCAGAAGCAGCTGAATGACACATCTGACTTAGGTATCTGTGTGTCCTGTAGTTGCTTCCTGGTTTGGGATGTTTTTCAAGTGTCATTTTGCTCCTTTCTTGTCAAAAACAAAAAGGGTGCGGCTGAAAGTAGTTTATCATGTTGATAACGCTAATAATGGAAGGCATTTACATAGATTTGGCAGAAGGGATCACATAGGTTCAGTATTTCACTATAGTGGGACCTTGAAATGATCACATCCTGAAATGTAAAACCTAGACGTTATCATATTCAGTCTGGCCTGAACATACTCTGTCCTCCCACAGCTGTGCGTATTCTGCTCAGGCAGAAAACCAGTCCTCTTTACAAACTCTATATATTTTCAGGTTTTTTGAGGATCTTGAACGGCGTCACTATGACAACCCAGTGATCCGGGACATTAGCGATATTGTTCAGTACCACGCTGCTCACCACTTTGAGCCCTACATCGTCTACTGCTCCAACGAGACCTTCCAGCAGAGGACGCTGCAGAACCTGCTGTGAGTAGCCGAACCAACTGTACGACCAGCTGTTACAGTAGAACCACGGCAAGATGAGCTGAGCTTCCCTCTTTCTTTCCATCTACTAGGACAAATAACACTGCGTTCAAAGAGACCCTGAAGCAAATTGATGGGACCAGTGAATGCGGAGGCCTTCCCATGATATCTTTCCTCATACTTCCCATGCAGCGAGTCACCAGACTGCCGCTGCTGCTGGATGTCAGTTTAACTTTTACTTTCTCTGTGAACGAGTTCCACCTCTATGGCTCGTTTATGAATGAAACAATGCCTATTCACAGCAGCTTGTTGCAGATCATTCAAGGTTGTTTTTTGATTATTGGGCGACACGTATCAGCTGAAAATACACATGAACAAAGAAATAGTTTAAAATAATTTTTAAAACACCTTAACGTCGCCTATTGCTGCCTCTGTGGGTTCATTGATAGCAAGCTGATAGCCACTTGATTTATTTTTCCTCAAGTGTGAAAAGATATTAGACTCACTGTCGTTCCATAAAGGTAATTATTTGCCTGATAGTGTTATTTCAGTATGTATTCACAGCATTTTCTTTCTTCGTGTTATTCAATTCTTTCTAAACAATTAAATTTTGTTATAAAAGCTTGTAAAGATGCGCTCCCATCCAAATCAAAAGGCGTTAGCACGTTAACATATCACAGAGACCTTTTTATCATAAAGTCTTTTTTGGTGAAATGAAAATACATTTACAAAATTAGAAAAATGGGTAAACGAATAAAAACTAAACGTAAATACATATATGTACATGTACACTAAGAGTTAATGTTATTGATTTAGGAACTTTTTAAACTTTTGTTCTCACCTCACAGACCATCTGCCAGAAAACTCCAGACACGACAGCCGAGTACTTTGCTGCTGTTTGGGCGCTGCATGCCATCAGCAAGGTAGAGATTGTCAGAACAGCTCAGCTGAATGCTGATTTTGCTCTCATTTGAGAGATGTGTTTTTATGGCCATGAACATCATTATGGCATTGTTTTGATTATTTTAATTATTATTAACAGTTGGTCACTAGCTGCAATGATGGTGCTAGGCGGATGGAGAGGACAGAGCAGATGTACACCATCCAGAAACAGATGGATTTTGGTAAAATCAAGGTAAGAACTGACCATTATGTTTCTGCACAAACACCTTAATGGAAGAACACAGAGTTCACACGGTTTGACTTGTAAGGTAAAACAAGGGAAAGGGAAACATAATGGAACTTGGAAAAGTTTGCTACAGTGGACTGATAAATCGTTTGTCCTCGCAGCCATTTCCTCTGGTGTCATCATCGCGGTGGCTGAAGAAGCGTGGCGAGCTGGCCGTCTCCCCCGAAGAGCTTCGCATCTGGAGGGCGTTCAGCAACAGGAGCTACTACCTGTTTCTCTTCAACGATGTACTGATCGTCACCAAGAAGAAGAGGTCCGTGGGACTAAAATACACGGACTTTGTTTTGAAAAGTGTTCACTTAATACACTGCATACTTGAAATTCTTCAATCTTGCATTCAGCACGTCAGCTCGACAGACTACAGATTGCTGTTTTGAGTTAGAGAGAATCCAGACACTGTCAGCTCAAAGGAAGGAGTTGCCCACAACACTGAAGTCATTTTCATGGTTGTAAAGTTGACACTGTCACTCAGTCTTCATTAAAAATAATTAGCAGATAGTCAAGGACAGTGGTTTGAATGTTGTGTGTGTGTGTGTGTATGTGTGTGTTAATAGTACACATATACACAGTATAACTGTTGCTTGGTTTAGCCTCACTATAATGTGAAAACATTTAATTGGCATTATCTTTGTGAATGTTCCTGCCCATTTGGACTGATGCTTTAAAAAAATATATTGTAAATGGACATAGGAGGTAAAACAGTTTGTTTGTCCAGTGAGGAGAGCTTTGTGGTGATGGACTACGCCACTCTGGAGAATGTGGAGGTGGAGGTGGGGGAAGACGCAGAAGGGAGGACGTCTTCGCCCGCCAAGAACAGCTACTATCTTTCCTTCAGACTGCTGATGAGCAGGAACAGTGACGGGAGAGCCGAGCAAATCTCCCTGGTGGCCGAGTCCAGGTAGGGCCTACAGCTGCCCACAGCTCCCATCAGCCATGAACTGTACATAATAAGTTCAGTTATAATCTCTCAAGTGGAAACGTATATTTGGAAACACTACATTTAAGTATAATAAGGTGACTTTATAGGTGCAATATCTTCTGGAGGGATTTATTTTATTTACTAGTTCATATACAAATTCAAATAACTAATTGCTACCACTAAATATTGATTATATTAAGGTGGCCTCAGGCAAAAGTGGTACTGTTGTGATTTATTCAAAATCACATTTATTTGTATTATCTGTAGGCCGTCGCTAGCGCGCTGTCGAGTGTTTTTCTAAGGCACAGCAAGCTAAAGAGATTAACCTTGATGACAGTGTGCTAGAAACCACAGTGAAAGAGCCACCTGCAGTCCTTTTCAGCTGTGGCTGTTTCTGTTTAACTGATCCACAGAACAAATATGATTTTCAGACCTGTTTTTACTAAAGAATAGCTAATGAGGCTCCACTAACATGGTGACATTGCTTTTCCTGTTGCTTCTGCACAATAAAAGCACCAGGCCGGCTCGCCACTGCAAAGCGTTTAACATGACGCGGCAACAGCGGGAAGTTTGGTTTGCACTACGGTTAGAAGCAACCAGTAAAATGTAAAATATGGTTGATATGTGAAAGTAGAAACAGTAACACTACTACAGTACTGAGAGATAACCACAGAGTTTGTTCCTCCAGTCTGGAAACCAAATCTGTTTTTAGTATCTGGCTCCCTCTATTGACAGAAGTCTTTATGCCATCCTGCTAAAATGCTTCCATGCATTTGGTCCCATTCATAAAATAACAGACATTTTGTGCTATCACATGTACAATAAACCACACTGGGTCTGGAGTCATATATAAGAATGTATTTTTTTGTGTGTCTCTGTTGCTAAGGGTGGACCGGGCACGTTGGATAGTTGCTCTTACAGAACACAAGCAGGCGGGTGTCTCCACTCCTACACCTGGTAAGTCAGCACACTTTATTTACCAAGGGAGTCAATCTTTGAGTTAACTCTGGGTTTGACCAGAGCATTTAGTGCGTACATACATGTTCTCTTACCTTTCACTGGCTTACATTATTAATTTGTGTGGAAGGCAGCGTGCTGCACAGAAAACAAGACTGTTTGCATTCATTATGCACTAGCTTATTTAAAATGCAACCACATGCATATCAAAGCTGCGTAGGTTCTCCAGTCTTTTCCAGACTGTTATACTATTTTCTAACATATTCTTGATCTCTTGAACCCTGACTATGGGTTCACAATGTTTAACAATATAAAGAACACTAGCAAAAGCCACATAAGATCAGAACATGTACACTGTTTTGGATATTAAAACAAACACTTATTTAAATTAAAGCAGTGATCTTGTTCATACATGTTCACACATGCAGCTCTCACAGTGGCTGTTTGTGTAATGGCTATTGTTTTAAGAGTGAAAGTAACCCCGTTTGATATTTGATATTGTTATCAAAGGGTGTGCCTTTCCAGGAAAAATGACAAATGCCAGTCAGCAATCTGATGTGCTGTAGATATTCAGCAGCGTGGCACAGGGTGTGTTATTACAGGGTTCTTAATTTTTAACAGCAGGCCATAAAGATGCACCGCATACAACATGCTGTATAACAGACACATGAAATCCAGGAAATATACTGTGCCTAACTGAAAAGTTTTGGTTTGGCACACATTGTTTCAGATCTGCCACAGTACGAGGCCACCAAAGCCTACTTGCCGAAGGGGCCAGATGAGTTGGGATTGCAGCAGGCTGAGCTCGTCATCGTCCTGCAGAAAGAGGAAGGTGAGGGCCTGTGTGTGCGTGCGTTTAGCTCCGCTCACTACCTCCAATACTGACATAAAATCTAGACCATCATGGTCAAGAGTGCTTAAAAGGTCACTTAAACGGTCTGCTCTCTTCCTAGCCTGGTGCTACGGGGAGAGAATGCGAGATGGAAAGAAAGGCTGGTTCCCTGCTAGCTGTGCCACAGAGATCACCAGTCTCACCGCCATGGAGAACAACGTGCAACGCATGAAGCGCCTGCGCAAAGAGACCAATGTTTGAGTGTCTCCCAGTGGCTTATGCTCTCTGGATGTACAGAATAATACAAAGACCTTACGGTAGATTGGTGGTGCTCACATGTGCAGTCTTTGTCGAGACTGCATCGCTGGTTATTATTACCAACAGACTAAAAGATATTTACAGAGATGTGAAAAGCCTCCAAAAAAAAAAAAAAAGGCTATCAATGCGGCCCCAGCGGTTTCTAAGGTGAATACAATCCTGGTATGAATCCAGACAGTCAGACTGTCCAAACCAGTTAGGTTAAATCTCAACAAAAAAAACATGATTTGTAGCACATTACGCTGTTTTTGGCCCACTTTCTATATATGCAGCCAATAAGGAATGGATATTTGCCCAGTTGCCAACAGTGGACATTACTTAACTTGTACAGCACTACTCTTTTTCCTTGTTGTGAATGTAAAATGAACCGTACTAGCTGAAACCAATAATGAACCTCAGATGCAGCCTAGGATTTCATTTACAATTTAGGAGCTAGAAATTCTAATTCAATTTAATACTTACACTAATAGTTGCATGCAAAAAAATGTAAGTGCATAACCTACACTGGTTACAGTTCTTGTTGTATCACATTATGTTGGTGTGAATTGAAGATGCCGTTTAGGGTTTCTTTGTTATGCTGGTGTGAAAGAATGTGATCATAGAATGATCCAAGTTTTGGTAAAAACACGTGCCATTCTAAATGCAGTTCATGATATGCTTTTATATAGAGCCTGTATACTTGAAAAATAAAAATAAAGTCAACACATGAGACAATTTTCCTGGTTTCTGGACTTTTATTTGAGCTTGCATTTTGTTAAAATGTTTGAATACATAAAAAGTTATTTAAAAATGTCAAACTGACCAGATATCAAATTCCATTTTTTCTTGAAAAACCATTTGGTGTAAAAACTTAGGACAGATTTAGAAAAACATTTGTTGTTTCCCCAAAACGTTTTGTAGCTGTCACATAAAAATAATGGAAAAAAAACAGGTCTGCATAGATTCTGCAGGCAATTGGTGGTAATCTGGTCAAATGCATGGTGCAAGCTTGTGACGATCGTCAAGTCAAATCTTTATTGCTCAGATCTTGTTTGATGTTTCTTCTTGTTGACAAAAAAACTAAGAAAAAGAAGAAAATTAGTCACTTATTTCATTGTTCGTCTTTATGCTCAATTTCCAATCATTTGGGGTTTGTCGTGTGGCATGCTGCAACATGAGTTGCGTGAAAATGTGAATCACCACCAGTTAACAGAAAAGAATCCGACGCCTCTGCTCATATCAGAGACAATAGCAAGTGGGCTCTGTGGTGTCAGACAGTTTGCTTTATCAAATCCACTGCTTTACCTCGTGTTTTCACTAGAGCTTAAATAGTGCAAATGACAAGCTAGGCAGAAGAAAAACATGTAGGCAACTATTAAACTTTAACGTTGTTTAAAGTTTCCTGGTATGTACTGTTATTATCCTTTACAGTCAGCTCCGTCTGAATCCAGATATTCATGCAGCTTAAATGAATGGAAACGATCAAGACGGACCGAGATCGTAAGGCTATAGACTCACCCGGACGATGGTAAAAGGTGGTAGGTGCCGGTGGGCAGGTTGTTTCCTACTCATCCCCACCCTGCTGGGCCTCGGGAGCGGACGTTTTCTCTGCAGATGGGTCACCTCCTGTCTTGGGCTCCTTGGTTTCCTGGCCAGGTTTGCCGCCAGTTTGTGGGCGTCTGCGGCGGTAGTTGAAGTTGCGGCGGTAGCGCCGCTGGCGGGGCTGTTGGTTCTGACCTCCTTCACCGCCCTGGTTCTCCTTGTCCTCCTCGCCGTCCCGCACCGGTCTGGGACGGGGTGGACCCCTGGGAGGTGATGGGCAAAAAGCAAGTGTCTGTAAGCAACCATTCGGTATACGGTAGCTAAGAAGTGGCAATATCACGCAAAGAACACATCCATTGAGACAGGATAACACAACTGTTGCCAAAGTATTTAAAATACACCAAATTTGGATGCACAGCTGCAATTTGATGTTAGGCTGCAATAAAAGGAGAATTTCTCTGGCCAAAACAGGTGGCATTTATTTGGGTAAATAAACAAAAAGCCCATTTCAGTTGGTGGCTGATCCACAGAGCCCAGTGCTTTGCTCTCCTTTTGTAGCAACCCTGCGTCAATGAAGCCAACATGCAAACCTCGGTCCGAACCTTGGTCGGAAGCCTCTGTAGTAGTTCTGCCTCACTGGTTTGTTGCCCTGGTCTGGACCGCCCTGGCTCTCGTCGCCCTCACCTCCCTGAAGGCAAGCAGATCAAACAACAACTACTGACACAAGGCTTTATCCGGAGCCAACACACACACACACACACACACACACACTTGTATGCGGTCAGTTGTAATGAAACTGACCAGCTTGCCGTTTAATGTTGAGGCTGGTAAACGTGCCACATCAGGCAGCTCCGACAGAGCCGAGATTAGGCCTGATTGAGTCAATTTGCAAAATAATGGCAAGACCCCCGATACACCAACATTTATTGTTCACAACCACGAGTGTTCGAGAGGAGAGGGTTGAGAGTTGAGTATGACAACATATCAAGGGTCCCGACTTTGTCGCGGGTGCCCTTTGACTGCGTACCTCAGTCATCTCCCCGCGTGGTGCGTTGGTGTACGGGGGCCGACGGCCGTAGCGTCTACGTACAAAGTATGGTGGGTAGCGTCGTCTGCCAGGGTAGGCGGGCCTGCGCTGCTGTTGCTGCGTCTCTCCTTCGGGGGCGCTCTCTCCCCCATCTCTGCTGCTTTTGTCACGACCTCCACTGCTTGGTTCTCCCTCTCCGTCACTCTGGTAGTTCTCTGGATAGTCTCCACCGCGGGGAGGGCCCCGTCTTCTGGGATAGCGCCTGTAGCGGTTCCTGTCAGCGGCATACTTACTTCCCTGGACTGCAATGCCTCCTGGGCCGGTGACATTTGCCGCCTCAGCTCCCTGTGCACATTGGCATGGGGGGGGGGGGGGG
>JAVQJL010085370.1:0-32219 GCA_036024295.1 Nannoperca obscura
ATTTCTTTAAAGTTAAGACTAGTTTAAAGTCATCTTCATTGAAAAGTACAGTGCTTTTCCTTCAAAAATAAGGACATTTCAATGTGACCCCAAACTTTTGAACGGTAGTGTAGGTGAAAGAAGGCAGTCCTTGAAGTTTGTTTTATGTGAGAGTTAAACATATCCTGATCAAAGATAACTCCAAGATTCCTTACAGTGTCGCTGGAGGCCAGTGCAATGCCGTCTAGAGAAACTATATCTTTAGATAGTTTGTTTCGGAGGTGTTTCAATTCAATTTTATTTATATAGCGCCATATCATAACAAAACCTATCTCAGGGCTCAATCACATGGAGCCGGTCGAGACCAACTTCCACACACACAAAGACCCAACGTTCCCACCATGAGCAGCACTAGGCGACAATGGCAAGGAAAAACTCCCTTTTTTACAGGTAGAAACCTCAAGCAGAACCAGGCTCTAGGTGGGCGGTCATCTGCCTCGACCGTGTGGGTTGAAAAGAAAAGGGGGGGGGGGGGGGGGGGGCCGGAGAGAGAGCCCAGGAGGAAGGAGAACATACAGTACAGTATAACAATAAAAGCAACATTGGCGGTTGAGCAGGAACACAGGGGCAGCAGGAGCAACCACAGATCCAGACTCTACAGGCAGCTTATTGGTGAAAGCAAACAATTTCTTGGACACTGAGCTGGATTAAATTGTTGTGTTAATACACCTTTTTTCTCTCTCAGTTTCTAAACAGATAACATCAATTATGTTCCTACTCCATTAATGAAGCTTATTGAAAAAAGAAATAGTATAAATAGTTGGTCTGCCAAGCTCTGTTAATGGTTGTGGGTTTCACTTTTAACAGGAGCTGATTCAAAATGCAGATGATGCTCAAGCCACAGAAGTGGTTTTCATCCATGATGAGAGAAGATATGGGACTGAGAGCCTTTGGACTGATGAACTGGGAGAATACCAAGGTATGCAGGATGTTCGGATAATAGCAATGTTCTACGGTAGTTACCAACATCAGTTTTGATTTATTTTTCTACAAAAATATATGTTAAAAAAGGTCCAATACTGAAATGTCAGCCGTGGCCCCCTTTTTGGAGTTTGTATGTTCTGCCATTTAATCGTGATCATTCAGATGGCATTCAAGACTGAAATGCTTTATTTCAGCTGACTTATGGCAGTTTCTGCAATCTAAGTTGCTGGTAATTTATAGTAGACTGGTGGTCGCCATATTTGATAAAAGACCCTGCTATTACTATAATAGTATTAAAAGAACTTAAAGTGTGTCCGTTTTAGTCAACAGTTTACAGTATTGAGACCTTGATTTTATAAGCACTTTTCTCTGGAACTAATGTTTTTGTTTTGTAAAGGTCCGGCTCTCTACGCATACAACAATGCAGCATTCACTGATGATGACTGGGAAGGAATTCAGATGGCTGGGAGGAGTGTCAAGCGCAATGACCCAAACAAAGTTGGGAGGTTTGGAATCGGCTTCAACTCTGTTTACCACATAACAGGTAAAACTATACACATTCACTACACATATACCTAATAGTCTCAATTTAAGTTTTAGTCTTCAGAGAACATGCGTAGTAAATTAATGGGAAAATATCGCTTTCACTTTATTCACAGATGTTCCAAGTATTTTCAGTTCAGGGCACCTTGGCTTCATGGACCCCCAAGAAAAAATATTTGGAGAAAGAAATAGAGGTTTTCTGTGGTCTTTGGAAGAACCAGAAGACCAAGAAGCTTTGACGACTATGTATGATCAGTTCCAACCCTTCCGGGATATAGTTTCGCTTGCAAGCAGACAAGAGTGGTCAAAAGTCATCAAGGAAGATCAGCACTTTGATGGGACAATTTTCAGATTCCCCTTGCGCAACAAGGCGTCAGATATTTCAGACAATCTGTATGACTCTGATAAAGTGGTGGAGCTGTTTGATAGCTTCATTGCTGATGCAGAGTTAAGCCTGCTCTTCCTGAAAAATGTGACCTCTGTGTCCCTGATACATATCAACGCACATGGCACTGCTAACACCAGACTTGAAGTGAAATCCTCAGTCCCCACTGATGTTGTTTTGAAGTCAGAAGATGAGTCAATCATTGACAGTTCAACAAGGTTCAAATTGATAACCCTCAACTCAGAAGACCACAAAGAAACAAAGTGGCTTGTGACCACATATACCATGAAAGAAGGCAATGTCGAAAATCTCGATTCACTTGCAAAAAAGTTGAGCTTTTTCCCTCAAGTTGATTTGGCATTCCCTTGTGGTGAGAAGAGAGACTGTAGTGGGAGTAGACTGAGCTGCTTTCTCCCCCTCCCAAACAATGAATCCAACAAGACAGGACTCCCAGTTTATGTCAATGCGTGCTTTGGCCTCACAGACAACAGGAGACAAATCAAGTGGCAAGAGGAAGACCAGAAACATGATGAGCATGCTGTGTGGAATGAACTGCTGATGAAGAAGGTGCTCCCACAGTCATACCTCATGATCATTCAGGATGCTATCAAACTTGCCCAACAGTCTTTTCTGCCGGTCTCTTCCTTGTACGATCTGTGGCCAGACATTGCCCAGATAAAGCACAAAGAAAGGTGGTATGCCGCTGCTCTGGATGTTCTTCATCACTTATTCAGACAGAATGTTGCTGTCCTCTCTCTTGCCAAAGATGAAAGAAAGTTTATCACTCCATCAGAAGCTGTGTTCCCCTGCAATGGTCCAACAAGCCCTGACATACTGGCCGCCATTAAAAGGACTTTGGTTTCCTGTGGAGAAAATCTGGTAACTTTATCAAGTAGTGTTGAAAGAGCAATTAAGGAGGCCTATCCACACCACAATGCCCTTAAACATGTGACTCCAACCTTCCTAAGGGACGTTCTCCGCAGGATTGATGTGAACATCATCTCTAAAGATGACAAACGCTGTCTTTTGGAGTACATATTGAGTGATGGAAAATACAGAGAGCTCGAGGGTCTTCAACTGCTTCCACTCAACAATGGCTCTTTCAGATCTTTCACAGACAGAGAGGAGGACACTGCTTTAATTGACAGCACAGAATTTCCAAGGTAGGGTTATAATACAAAAAAATCATGTTTGTCATTTGGTCTGGTTAATGTTTTGGTGGATGGATGATGATCTACAATCTCTATGCTAGAAGATCTTGTATTGAAGAGGAAATTTTGTATTGACTTAATGTTGTAACCGTGGTTACTAAAGTGTATTATGTAACTTATGAAGTAAACTGTTTGAACTGAACCATCAATCTGAATTGATGGATTTCTTTAGCCACTTGGGGGCAGTGAATTAGGCTTAAACACAAAATATATATATTGTCACCCATAAAGTTGTTATGGTGAATATGTTAGCAGCTTCCTATTTATACATCTGACAGGCACAGAGCTCTATCTCTAGCCCTGTTTTAGTCATCCCTAACTGCTGAGGGAAAAACTGCCACTAAGTACATTGGGTTTATCAGAGCTTTTTTTGGAGAAAAATATATTTATTATTTACAAAAGAACTGCCTGCTGCAACTGGAAAAGTACAACGAAACAGTAAAGGTGCAGCCTATAAAACAAAAACGATGAGCTTAAAGATGCTAAAGCGCTCTGTAGAACTGAGGAGAGATGCAGTTTGTCATTACAAGTCACCCATTTCACATAAAAAGTAATTTGATCCATTGTTAATAAAATGATTGATTAGGATCATTAGTAGTGATCACTATTATTTTATTTGTGCTGGATTGGATTCAGATTGTAAAAGAATATCTTTATTTTATGTTACTCGTACACTAAAATGATATGTAAATTTACTTTTTGTGTGTACATGCACAATGAACCAATATATATTTAAACCTTTGTGCAGAATCTTACTACCATGCTGCAAACACCTCTTCATCCCAGATGATCTCACTCCAGCCTGCAGTACCCACCTGAAAGAACTGGCCAAAAAAAGTAGGAATTCCATTTTATAGAATGCAGTGATTTAAAAGTTGCCATTGGCATGTTTTCACACTACATATACATATATCATGTATTCCTTTTTCAAAAATCTATTTTTCAGATTTATTCAAGGTCATCAGCCTTGATGAAGACCAGGTGGCTGAATATACAAGGATGTATTTGCCACAGGACTGGAAGCAGGTGAGACCTGGGCTTGTTACTTGGGACATCAGCAGCAGTCAACATCCACCTTTAGACTGGCTCCAAGAATTCTGGAAATTTCTCAACACTCACTTCAAAGAGTTAGGTAATTTCACTGGAATGCCATTAATACCAGTCAGTCCCCTGTCTGTCAGTCAACCTGGATCACTAGCAAAACTACAGCAGAACACAACCCTCATTTTTCAGAAAAGCAAGCAGATGAACCTGCCAGAACAAATAGCTCAGTTGGTTAACAAAGTCGGTGGCACAGTGGTGAGAGGAAACGAGTGGCTCAAACATGAAGACCTAGACACTTATGTACTGTGCCCATCTCCAGGGAATGTCATGAAAGTCTTGGTGAATATAGATTCTCAGGATCTCTCCACAGGACTCAAGACTGCCTCACACACAGCAAGAGAAGAACTGAAAGATTATCTCTCTAGTTTGGTTTCTCTCTCAGTCAATGAGAAAGATTTACTCTCAAGGTTGCCTCTGTTTCAAACCGTGAAAGGATCCTATGTTGCAGCTCAATCAAAACAGGCTGTGCTTCTAATTTCTGGTCTAACAGTACCAACAGAGTTCCCTATGCCTGATTCAGTTGTGCAATGTGCAACTGAGGCTGATCGCAGACTGTTACAGCTGCTCAAAGTTAATCTCTTGGACACAGCTGAAGCAGCCAATCTCCTCATTGATGGTATTGAGACAGGGGTTTACAAAAAAGAAGACAATGAGAAAATCATGACTTGGATTTTAGAGCATGGTCAACTCCTTTTCTCTCAAAATAAGACCTTGAAATGCAGATGTAAGGACTTGTGCTTCATTGAAGTGAATGGAGAGCTGAAAAAGATCTCAAGCTTTTTTGATCCAAGAATTCAAAATTTTAAAGTAATTTTTGAGTCAGATTTATTTCCCCCACCTTCATACACTCACACATCACAGATGCTTGAAAGCCTAACAGATCTAGGATTGCTAAATAAAGAAGTCGATGTGTCACCCAAGCACTTGTTGCATGCCGCCACACGGATTGACAAACTGCATGTTAACTCTCAAACGGAGGCTCTCAAAAGAGCTCAGGTGCTCTTGAAAATATTGGATACCAAAGATCTACTGTCAAAGTTTTCTCATGAGCAGCTGGAGCACCTCAAAATGCTAAAATGGATCCCATGTGCTAAACCTGGTAATGACCGAAAACATTGCAAGGACAAATCTCAGAAAAGTTGCTTTTTCTGTCCAGATGAAATAAGACATTCTAAGTACGAGAACATTGTTGGGCATGTAATGCCTCTAGTGGGAGAAGTCAGTGACAAAGTTAGCAGCAAACTTGGTCTCAAACGCCTACCCCCACCGGAAAAAGTGATAGAGAATTTGTCAGTCTGGAAATCAAAAGCACAGACAATGGCTGATCCTGACACAAATGTAGATTTCAAAACAAAGTTGCATAGCATTTACAAACACATGCAAGACCACATCTCTGAATTTGCAACAGTGATGAACAGGGACACAGACTGGCTATGGAACCACAAGCAGTTTGTATCACCACAGGATCTGGTTCTAGACTACCCACATAATCTAGATCTGAGCTCTTACATCGGGAAGGTGCCACGTGAATTTCTGCCATACAAGACGTTGCTCCAGAACTTTGGCCTGAGAACATTGCTTTCAGATGAGGAAATTGTTGGCATTCTTCATTCTATCCATCAAACCACGGAAGGAAGGCAACAGCCATTTGCAAGTTCCTCTGAGATAAAAGTGTCAATAGAAATTCTTAACTGGCTGTGGAGAGAGAAGAAGACAATTCAGGGTGACATCCCAGTGCCAGTCTTCATAGAGAGTGAACAATATACCTTTAAACCACTGTCAACAGCAGTCTTCTGTGATGTGAGCAAAAATGGGTTGAAAGAGCTTAAGAACAGTCAGGAGGAAATTCACGTTGTACATGAGGAAATCCCAAAACCAACGGCTGAATGGTTGAACATCAAATTTCTCAGTACCTACATCCTGGCTCCAGAGTTAGTGGGAATAGAACAGTGTGGACAGTTTGAACCAATAACAATAAGGATTAAAAACATTCTTAAAGAGTATGATGAAGAAAGTGACATCTTCAAAGAGCTCATTCAAAATGCAGAGGATGCTGGGGCAGAAGCCTGTAAATTCTTGGTGGATTTCAGAGTGCATAAAGATGCCCCTGAAAGTCTAGTTGACCCCGACATGACACTTTGTCAGGGACCTTGTCTTTGGGCATTTAATAATGAGCAGTTCACAGCTGCAGATTGGGAAAATATTGTCAGAGTTGGCGCTGCCTCGAAGGAAGACAAGGTGGAAAAAATTGGAAAGTTCGGACTTGGATTCAATACTGTCTATCATGTAACAGATGTTCCTTCTATCCTCAGTGGCAACAGTCTTCTCATACTTGATCCAAATGTAACTCACCTCAGGAAGCACATTAAACATAACACAAATCCTGGAATCAAACTGGATCTTTCTCAGCAGAGACTTTTTCTTTGGTTTCCTGGTCAGTTTGGACCATATGAACGCATTTTTGATTGTAATTTCACCAGACAATGTCCCCCTGAACCCTATCCAGGAACTCTGATCAAACTACCTTTCAGAACTGAAGAAGAGGCTTGCAAGTCAGAAATAAGCACAAAGGTGTATCACAAAAACGATATCATCACTTTTCAACAGCACTTTATTGATAATTCACAAAATCACCTGCTGTTTCTGAAGAACATCAACACTTTGTCTCTACAAAGAATTTCAAATAATGCATCAACTCCGCCAAGACATGACGAGATAGAAACCATCCTCACTGTCTCCAAAACCACTTTGAGTACAATGAGGATTCCTGATGAAACCAATGTGTCAAAGCAGCATCAAGCTGAGAAATCATTAATGAAACTTGATGGAAAATGCAAAGAAATCATTGACTGCTGCACAGTCAACATTGTCCAAATAACTAGTCAGAAATCTGGTGTAACTGAAGTCCAGTCCTGGCTCCTGTACAACTGCTTTGGAACACATCAGTCTTTGAAAATGGCCCTTCAAGAAAACAAGCAAGCAAAGTTTTCTTTGCCCATTGGGGGGATTGCTGTGCCATTGCAAAATGATCCAGCCACTGGGAAACTGGCATCATTACAAACAGATCTTGTTGGACAGGCATTTTGCTTCCTTCCACTTTCCATTCACACAGGTCTTCCAGTCAATGTGAATGGAACATTTGCTGTGACCAGCAACCGAAAAGGTCTATGGGGGACTGGAGTGAAACATGACTGGAACAAAGCCCTTCTTCAGGATCCTGTATTGACAGCATATGTTACTGCACTCTTGGCACTAAAGAAAATGTCTGAAAACAAGCAACTGGAATCTTACTGTTATCACAACTTTTGGCCTGATAGAGAGAAAGTGAGTGAAACTTTCAAGCCTTTGGTGGATGCGTTTTACTCTGCCATTGCCCAACACTCCATTGGCCCAGAGCTCTTTAGTGATGGAGAACATTGGTGTTCAATGGACAATACCATATTTCTACATGAGAGCATCAAAGAGGATAAAGACATCCATGCACTTGCAGTGCAGGTGTGCAAGAAACATGCAAAAACACCCAACCATGTTGTGCATCTTCCTGTGTGGTTGAGAAACAGCTTTAAACAGGCTGGCCTAGAAAATGTTTTACAGAACAGAACATGGAACTGGAAGAGGTTTTACCAAGAAGCAGTGTTTAACAACCTTGATGCCATGGACCCTGACAGTAGAGATACTCTTGTGCTGCATGCTATAGACCTTGATATCAAAGAAATTGACTCTCTATTGGTCCACTATCCATGCATCCCCTCAACAGGCGGGCAGCTCCAGTATATCAAGAAACTTGTAAATCCCTTTGGGAAAGTGGCCCGTCTTTTTGAACTGAAAGAGGGGCGCTTGCTTGGTGGTACCATAAATGGCTTTTGTTCCCCCAAAAGGATTCAACGCTTGAAGGAACTTGGAATGATAGATGAGGATCTCCCATTGGAAGATATCACAGAGAAAGCAGGCATAATCACCAAAACCTGGAACACTGACAAAAAGGAAGCATATGAGAATTTGAAGTGCCTTCTTGAGCTTATGAAGAATCACATGCATGGCAAAGATAGTCTCCACTGGGAAACACTGAGGATGACTGAATTTCTCCCAGCATTTTCCCCAGGTGATACAAAAATGGAAAGAAATGCAACACTTAGAAGGCCCACTGATATTTTTAGTGGCAAAAGCTCTCTACTTGTTAACATGACACAACCCGTGCTGGATCATACCAGTCTGAAAATACACAACACTGATCCAGTCCTGCAAATTTTGGGAGTTCATGACAGTCCAAGCCCTGAGACAGTGCTTCAGCAGCTACAAGAAGCATCTAAGCAATCTCAATCCATTGACAGACCCATGCTTCACAAAATAGCAAATGAATGCTATAAGTTTCTGGATCAGTGGCTCAGTGGTTCTGGGAATTCCACTTTAATTTCACAGAGGGCAAATTCATTCCCATTCATTCTTGTTGGCAATACATTTGTAAATGTGAACTGTGTTGCAGAAAATGAGCAATTTGAAGCAAAACCCTATCTCTATGTACTTCCATCTGCCTTTACTTGTTTCCGGGGACTCTGGGAAAGTGTAGGTGTTGAAAAACATTTTACAGTCAGTCAGTTTCTAACTGTGTTCCAGAAATTGCACTCTCAATATGGCAACAAGCCCCTGCCGAAGAGTGATCTATCAATTTGTCAAACAATTTTAAACAAAGGGTTATATGAAGCTAAAGTAAAAACAACGGATGACTGTCTGATACCCAATGAACATGGTGTTTTACAACCTGCAAGTGAAATGTTTTACAATGACAGCCCATGGATGCCAGTCACTTCAGGTGTCACATTATGCCACGAGAATATCCCACGTGTTATGGCTCGCCACTTTGGAATCAAAACAACCAGGCATCATACTCTGCAAAACCACGTTATTGAGAACATTTCACCATTTGCTTTTGAGTTTGAACAGGAGGAGCAACTAACTGTTCGAATTAAAAACATAATTTCAGCTTATCCATCAAAGAAGGATATCCTTAAAGAGCTTATCCAAAATGCTGATGATGCAGAGGCAACAGAGATTCACTTTGTTTGGGATAAACGACAGCATGGCAAAGAAAAAACATTTGGAAAGAAGTGGAACCAATTGCAGGGTCCAGCACTCTGTGTATTCAACAACAAAGTGTTTTCTGATGCTGACCTTGCTGGCATTCAACAGCTGGGAGAAGGAGGAAAGCACAACTCTCCAGGGAAGATAGGAAAATTCGGAGTAGGATTCAACTCTGTTTACAATCTCACTGACTGCCCCTCAATCCTCACTGGAGATAAATTACTCTGCATTTCTGATCCCAATAAAAAATACATTGAATGCCATTCAGACAAACCACCAGCTGGCACTGGCTATAAACTAGCTGACACTTTCAAGAACATGTACATAGATGTCTACAAATCCTTTCTTCCAGACAAATTTACTCTTACAGAAGGCACCATGTTCAGATTACCTCTAAGGATTGGTACCATGGCAAACAGCTCTAAAATATCACAGCAGGGAGTCACTGACAATGACATGAAAGAACTCTGTTCTGCCCTCTCTGAAGATCCCGAAGGACTCATTTTGTTTTTGAAAAACATCTGCAAAATAGAAGTCCATGAAATCAATGAACATTCAGGAAAACTTGAAACCACCTTTGCGGTTGAAAAAAGTGTACCAAAGACAAGCAGAGAAGGAAAAGATGCTTTTGCAAAACTTCAACAAAATGCGCTTCAATCTGACGAAACAATAACACCACACAAGGCCATTTATGGAACCAAGATTTCAACCTCAGATAGAAGACAAAGTAAATGGATCATTGCAGAAGGGTTTGGCTCATTCAAAAACAGTGGTGAAAGGAATAAAATACCACTTGACAAACTTCCCCAAGCAGCAATAGCAGCGTGTGTGAGCTCAAAGACCAGTCATGTGGATGTGTTTATTGGAACAGCCTTTTGTTCACTTCCTTTGCCAGGGAAAACTGGACTGCCAGTGCATGTCAATGCAAACTTTGAGGTAGATTCTGCCAGGAAAAGCCTTTGGAAAGAAGATGGGAAAAGTCTCAAACTTGACTGGAATGAATTTTTGAAACAGAATGTCATTGCTCCACTGTATGCTGATCTCCTTCATTACATCAGCCGTACCATTGCAGACAAGAAAGTCCCTTCTTCACTTATTGAGTCACACTTCAGTAACTCATACTTGTGTTTTTGGCCAATTGTGTCCCAAGATGCTGGTCAAGATTGGAATGAAATGATACATGAGGTATACAGATCAATCAAAAAGAGAGGACTTAATGTGATTCCAGTGTTGAGGAGTTCAACACGTGTAACTGCAAACCGAGAATTTAAGGAGTACTTTTTTGAGTGGTGTGACGTCAGAGAAACTGAATCAACTAAGGCACCCTACCTGACACACTCGGCAAGTGATGAGATTAATTTGATTTTGGAAGATCTTGGAATGATATTGGTTCCCTTTTCCATACAAATGCAAAAAGTTTGGAATAGTTTCAAATCTGCTGGTGTCAAAGTGAAAGATGTGAATGCTTCAACTGTGCAGACCTTCTTGAGAGAAAAACCCCTCAATGACCCAACCAAAACAGATAAGGATTTACCCCTGCCCATAACTGACACTCTGATCAGAGATGAAAAAAGATGTTCAAAGCTTTTAAGTTTCTGCTTAAAAGATATCCTCTTAAAAAAATACACTAAGGACGATTCCAGTTTATTCAATGGGCTTCCACTTCTGCTCACAAGAGATAAAGTTTTGAGAGTGTTTAACTCCGAATCTCCCAAGCTGATATCAGGATATGAAAGTCTGTTATTTGGCCATGAGTACCAATTTGCAGATTATCAGACCAACGGACCCCACATAAATATTCTACAAACTTTCAACCTTGTCCAAAATTTGACAGTTCCCCGTGCAGCAGAATACCTGAAGCCATTAATTAAGCATCTTCTTCAGAGCTGTAAAGTTGATCCACAAAATGGCCTTTATGTCCCAAACGAGACAATGATGACCTGGTTGAAATCACTTTGGAAGTTCTTATCAAGTCAAATGAAATCTGCAACATCTAGTGCTGATGAACAAAGCCTGACATTAAATTGTGTGCAGCAACTCTTCAGTGACTGCTGTATTTTACCTGTCGTGTGTCCAAAGTTAAACAACAAGCACTTCCTGCAAACAATGAAAGACATGTCTCGTGTGATTCAGTTTGCCTTAGATAGGGACATATCCGGCATCCTCTTTAAACTTGGTTTCATGAAGCTTGACAGTGTATTCTTCTCAGAGGTACATGCAGTCCGACAGGATCGTTTATGGCTACACCCTAAACTTATGGATGTGAATGATATAAGCTCTGTGTTGGACGAGGTCTG
Source organism: Nannoperca obscura (assembly GCA_036024295.1). Lineage (NCBI taxonomy): Eukaryota > Metazoa > Chordata > Actinopteri > Centrarchiformes > Percichthyidae > Nannoperca > Nannoperca obscura. The sequence continues at coordinate 11,583 of JAVQJL010085370.1, forward strand.
CAACATTAACCACTCACAGTTTTCCCAGCTTTCCACTGATGAGATGAAAGAGCTTCAGTGTTTCTTGCAGTCTGGAGAATCCAAGTCCAAAGACAAACAAGGGTATCACAGGAAACTCAAATCCTTACCATTATTTCAAACAATACATGGTAACCGTGTGAGGATTGATGGACCTAAAGAGGTATTTATCCTCAACAGCACATATTCAGTGAAATTTCCAGATATTTTCATCCTGCCTGAGAGCAACAGCATTTTCCTCCAAAATAGTCCAGAAAACCAAAGTCTGTCACAAATATTGAACATTGAAATCCTGACTGATTTGGTCTATTTCATGAAGTTCATTCTGCCTATTGTACACAAACTTACAGAGACGCAGGTGCTTCACTGCCTCAAACTGTTACTGCATTTGGATTATTATCAGCATAAGGAAAAAGTAATCTCCTCAATGAAGACAGTGAAACTGATTCCCAGTTCTCAAGGCAGATTGGAAACAGCATCATACTACTTTGATGAGAGTGTCGACCTATACAAGAAAATGCTGCCCCAAGAAAGATTTGTGCCTGAGAGATTTTGGACTGAGTTGTGTGAAGGAAATCCACAAACAACAAATAAACTTAAAGAGTTACTCAGAGGACTTGGAATGAAGCATGTTGTGTCAAAAGATGACATAGTAAAATTTGCACACCAGTTAGAGTCAGAAGCAAAAGGAAACTGTCAGCTTGACGAGTTGAAACAGAAATCAAAATTACTTTTCCAAACAGCCCTGAGTAAAGAGAAAAATGAAGAGGAAATGTTGCTGGAGAGCATAGCTGACATCAAGTTCATTTTTCCTGTGGAAATTAAAAAAGAACTGTGCAACTATCACCCACCATTCGCTACTGAGAGAACTGCTGTAAAAATCAGAGGATCTTTGATGGAAAGCGATCCTAAGCATCAAGAACTGATTTGGTCTTCAATGCCAATTATACATCTCCCAATTTATAAGTCACAGAAGTGCCTCCAAATGATGAAAGCTGCAGGAGCTCATGAACAACCACCTTCACACTGTGTAACCAGTAACATGAGCAACATCTGTCAGTCACCCTGTAAAACTAAGCAGTTGATCCAAACCCGTGCTAATGTATTTCGAAGTTTGTATGCCTACCTGCAAGCAAACAAGTTTGAAAGCCAACCACTGGTTGGTCTTCCTGTTGTGTTGGTTGAAAAAGACACAGAACTTGTGAGGACTGATGATGTGTGTCTTTCAGTTCCCTATGACCACACGTTCAGACCGTATTTGTACAACATTTCTCCGTCGGATGCCATGTTCGCAGATTTCTTCAAGAAAATTGGTGTAAAAGACAAACCTACTGCAGTGCAGTATTGTAATGTCCTGGCATCAGTATATGCTGATTCCTGTGATAAACCACAACTAAACCCAAACCAACAGCAAACTGTAAAACGCGCTGTTGAGCAGTTTTTTCAGTTAATCACAACTAAAGGTCATCAGCAGTCCCTTCTTGATGATGTAAAGAATTTATATCTTCCTGCTGTAGATGGTAAATTATACCCATCATGCACACTCTACTACAATGACACCGTGTTTGAGGCCAACAGGTTAAAAGAAGCACTGAAGACGTTTATGTTGCTTGAGAAACTCAGTGATTGTCATTTGGGCAGTGACATTTATGAGCACAATCGGTTGCTGAAATTGCTGCCTCAGAAATTTCAGCCTAAAATGCTTTCTCAATACACTGAGGAGAAAGTAGTGGAATCAGACATGCAGCTTTGTGAGCTTGAGACTGACTGTGAATTTAGTGGATGGTTTGACAAACATCTGTCCTCAGCAGCGTTTAGACATGGACTAATTTGCCTCATCAGAGAGCAGTCTCGGGGAGAAATAACACAAAATGATGCGACTGACATGTGCAACAAGGCTTTTGGCAGTATTCCGATTGTCTGCTGCAAAAACCTGAAAACCATGCTTTGGCTGGATAAAAAGCCACTACACAAAACTGTCACTGAAACGGATGTTTTTGTCAAACGAGAGCAACAAGGGTGCATCTTTTACTTAAAACACAACAATGAAATGGCTCCTAAGGTGATAAATGACATCAATATGACATTGACAAAGGAGATTAATGCTCTTTTAGGTCACAGAATTGCATTAGATCACCTCCCAGTACTCGGGCAACTGCTCATGTGTGACGATCTACAAGATGTTCAGAAAACTCTGGCTAAGAGTGGGATCCATGACAGTGCTGAAACTGAAAGCATCCTCAATACCCCAGCCCCTGGGACAGATATTCCAGAAGAATGGCATGATTCTTTAGACATGAACATCCTCAATAACTTTGAAGAGGGGGAATATGTTGGCTACAGCACAGAAAACAAGTATATTTATGCAGTTATTGTTGAAGAACTTCCTGGGCACTCTGGACAATATTCAAGGAGATACAAAATAGATATTGGAGAAGATCAGCCAATTGAAGTCAGTTGTCTTGATCTGTATCAGTTTAAACGGCATAAGAAATCAGAACCTGAAGGGAGTACTTGCACATCTGCTGAAACCTCTTCTTGCATGGAGCTGGAGCCACTAGCAGGATCTGTACCTCATGCTTCCCAACCATCAAACACAAGCACCTCATCTACAAGATCCTCACCAGCCTCTATTGACGAAGCTAAAAGGGAGATTGACAAATGTTTGGCAGAGATCTGGACTCTTCCTGTTGATGAGAGGCATAAAGCCATAAAAAGACTGTACCTTAGATGGCATCCTGACAAAAACCCTGACTGCGAACATCTCGCCACTGAGGCATTTAAATACTTGCAGAATCAAATTGGAGAGCTCAGCAGAGGGAGAGGCAAAACTGCAGGTTCGTCCTCTGCAAGGGAAAACTCAAATTTCAGTAACTTCTATCAGCAATGGAATCAGGAGGCCAGGCATCACAGAGATGGCCGAGAGGGATTCTTTAGAAGCCACCATTCCTACAACTTCTGGACCCATAATGAAAATGTCCCGAAGCCTAACAGAGAGGAGGCCCAGCGCTGGTGTAGACAGGCTCGCTGTGATCTTAATGCAGCTTACAAAGATGCTGGTGGGGGGAGCACAGAGTGGTGTCTGTTCAAAGTCCACCAAGCAGTGGAAAAGTCTCTCAAAGCTGCAGAGTATAAAAAAAATGGTCAACCTCACGTCAGCAGCTCCATTTCAGCCCTAGCTGCAAAGGTTTCCCTCTACAACCTCCAACTAAGAGTTCTGCCCGAAATTGTGGTAAATCTGAAGACGCTGGGAGTGGATGCCAAAAAGACTCAGTATCCCAACTACCATCCACTCCCCCACATTCCAAATACACAGTTCAAATCAGAAAATGAAATATTAGCACTGAACAAGGCATCTGAGCTTCTCAGTAAAGTAGAAGCATATGTGAATTAAAGATTCAAGACAAACCCGACATGAAAATTCAAGTAAATTTAAGATTTTCAACATATAAAAAGATATTGTGATTTTGAAACATTACTATGAACAAAACAATTGGATAATGTGTTTAACAAGACAGATATGCATATGACTATGTTATAGAAATCTGAATATTAAGAAGTTTGTTTTATTTGTTTGTCTTTATTGAAGACCATTACATTTATCACTATATGAATTGTTATGACAATAATACATATCAAAACATTTTTTTATAACTTATTGATGACCAATATAATCACTGTATGACTTTGTTATGAAAATGCAAATATCAATGTTTTTTTTGCAATGTTGTAAACATTTATTACAACTTTCTGAGGATTTATATAATAACTGTTTAAGTTTGTTATGAAAATAAAAATATCCAATATTTTTTGCAATGTTGTAATCATTTATGACAACTTTCTAAGAATCAATATAATCACTGAGTTTGTTATGAAAATGCAAATATCAATTTTTTTTTGCAATGTTGTAAACATTTATGAAATCTCTCTGAGGATCAATATAATCACTGTATGACTTTGTTATTAAAATGAAAATATCAATTTTTTTTGCAATGTTGTAAACATTTATGACAACTTTCTGAAGATCAATATTATAACTGTTTGAGTTTGTTATGAAAATGCCTATATCAAATGTTTTTTTTGCAATGTTGTAAACATTTATGACAACCTTCTGAGGATCAATATAATCATTATTTGACTTTGTTATGGTTTGTTATCATTTATAACTACTTACGGAGGGTTAATTTAATCACTCTACAACATTATTTGGAAAATGAAAGTATTACAGAATACATTTTTGTTACAGTTGTATTACGTTTTACCTTTTGAAATAAAAATGACATTAATGAAATTCTATCAAGTATTTATTGGACTTCAATTCCTGTTTGATATATTCAAATACCATAGTCAAATGTGGCCTAGTGTAGACACTTTATTACTATAACTGGTGAGTTTGTTTCCAGATATTTTAAGGCTTCTTAAAAGCAATGTAAGAATACTTTGATTTGTGAGGCATTTGATAGTGATTATGTAGGATGTGATATAGCAAAATTTTACATACGTATACACCTTCTGTGCCAACCCCAGGTTTGCTTGTTTCTTAATTTCTTAACTCTGTTTTTGATTCTGTGATATTGATCATTCAATCGCCTCTTCTGTCAGGTTAAGACATGAAGCGTGCAAAAATCTAGGGCTTATGGGAAATAATGTTCATTAAAGGCCAATAAAAACAAATACTGAATAGACAACGATATTAGTTTTTCTAAAAAACTACCATCATAATGTGAATCATATGACTATATGTTCCGAACTTGGATGTTTAGTTATTAGAGTCCACTGACATCATGTAATTTAGCTCTGACCACCTTTTACCTGAGTGGCGGTCTGATCACCCAACACATCTGTGTTAATGTTTTATTTCAAGAAGGCTGAAACAGAACTGAACTGAAACATGTGTTCACTGGGGCCTCAGATTGTAGCATTAAAAAAGTTACTTGATAAAAATTGACCTAACTTAAAATATTCTTATTGGACAGGACACCTGGATGTTTAGTGAAGTGAAGACAAACATTTCAAGTTAAAAGTACTTTTTTATTCATTAAGAAAACAGGTTATGAAAATAATGACAACTAACCATATATCAGACAAATGTATCTTTCCATATGTTAACAACAAAAGTTTGCTCTGAAGGACGTGACATCTCAACCGTCAGCAGAGCATAAATGTCTTATCCTTGTGCTCGGAGTGTGCTTCATCTCATCCTGGAAGTGGCCAGCTCCTGCTGTTCTTTCATTCTATAAAAATGTTTACAAGGCTTTTCATGTATCTTCCCAATGTCCACACAGGAGAATACATTTCAAATAAGATTTTTTTGTGAGGGAGAAGTTCACATATATACCAGATTCAGTCTTTGTGTTATGCTTCCTGTCCTCCATCTATTAATAATTTACACAAAACCTGTACATACTTACAGCAGGCCTGGAGCCTGTTTCTGAGGGGATGTGCACATAGATAAAAAAGCAACATACAGTGACGTAAATCAATGTGTCAATGTGATAATGTGGGGGCTGAAGGTGTTACAATTATATTAGACACTAGCCTCATATAGTACATGCGACTAACATGTTTCAACTCTCATTCAACCTTGTGGCAGTCGAAATAAGGCTATGACATTCTACATCAAACCCATGTCAACTCCAATTTCTTCCAGTCTTTTGCTATAAAAGACACATTCAATGGGGACAGACATTATTCAAAAATAATTATGGAGTAAATGTGTGTTTGTAATGGCTGATATTAGGATCAAGTATATTCATCTTAGCCAAAAAGATGAAAGACTTTGGGTGCAATAAGAGCAGGATTTACCATACCAACCACCCTCTGCATATTCCCTATTCAACAGCTGATAAACTATACAAAATTAAGTTTAACATGAGCTGGGTTAAGAACAGGCATCTGAAAAAACACTTAAGGCTTAATTCGTATCATTTGGCACGCTGCGAATTGTAAGCAACGGTTATATTCCTCGCCCTCTCATGACTTCGAATGATCGGCACTTACTGTCTGCAGACATTCAAAGCAACATCTTTCACATCACTCATATTGCATTTTGTTCAGATAAAACAACAACTATATTACACATTTTAGATTTAGAAAAGAACGAGACTGAGTCAGATCACAACATTATTTCTAATCGTCCTGTTACTGACACAACAAACTAAAGAACTACTGCTGGAATGAGCAACAAATAAATGCCCCTCCTCCAACACCACTGCTGTGTGCTTCTTTGTTGATGCAATAACGTGAGCTGAACGGAGCTGGAGCACAAAAAAGTGTGCAGCCGTAATGTGAAGAGCTGATCCCACAGCTTTTATGACCCACGTACATTGTCATAGACTTCTTTTAAAGAAAACCATATGACCTGCAGTGGCACAGGAGGCCCTGTGAACATGAAACATGTTAGGCCTTGTTTGAACCAGGGTTAGGGTACTGCTGCCAGTCCTGTTCTATGGCACAAGTGTATGAAGAAATAACATTCATAATTTTGAAGATTGATAAAGTCAATTATGTTAATGGCACAGTGTAGTATTATACCTTAACCGCCTGCTGTACTGCTATTGGCTCTCCTGGGTTTAAGAAGTCAGATGCTCTATGATACATACAAAACTCACTTCACTTAAAACATTATTTGTTGAGGCAAGAAATCACAGGGAGAACAGACATGAGGTTTGTGTCAATTATATTTCTCTTGGATTTTCTCTCCATTTTGCTGTTAAGTTTTCATCAGCTATACTGACACTGGCCCCCGTATTTACTGTCCTGCCGTCTCCTGTTGTGTGATAAGCCACATGGAGGGGTAATCCTCCTGCAGCAGGGCTCTCACATGTTGTAAGCCACATAAATGGGGTCCAGCTGGTCGGCCAGGAATCCGTCTCTGAGGTGCATGCGTTGCTTCTCTCCTCGGGAGTTGATGGGGATGACACCTGGGTCCACCACCACCACCACCCCTACGATGAGGTAGTGTTCCTCCAGGACAACGTTGGTGACTAGGGCCACCAGGTCCAGAGCCTCCTGCTCCGATCCCTCCAGCTCCACAACCACCACAAGGAGGTTGGTCCAAGTGAATACCGCACTGGTGGGAGGAGGAGGTGATGGATACAGGGAGGGAAGGAAAAAAGGAAGGAGATAAAAAGAAAGAAATTGCAGGAGGAGAAAAGGAGGTGAGTATAAGGGAGAAGAGAGAAAGAAAGGAGGGAGTTATAAGAAGAGGAAAAAGGCAGATGAGAAGTTAGAAGTCAGAATTCATGTTGCTCATCTATATTTAGAATATAAAAAATATGAACATCTGACTACATAATGAATAAAGTAATAAATAAATAAAAAGTACTGATCTGTAATTTCTCACCATTCAGCTATGCTCTTGTGAGAACGGATAACAGAGGTCTCGATGTCAATTGGGTGATACCTCATTCCCCTCAGCTCCAGAGTCTCATCAAGAGAGCCCACCACATAGAGGGCGTCATGGCGCTCTGACACACACAAACACACACAGTTACAGATATGTCCGTTTACATCTGGTAAGTTAAAGAAATCAAGCTTTGAGGCGACGTTAAAGCGGAAAGAAGGAGGTAGAAAATATCTTCAGTCCAGCTTAAACAATTAGCAATGAACTGACTGTAAGTTAGAGCGAGCAATAGTGATTCTCACCTCCACTGGCATCCGTCAGCTCGGTGCGCCGCAGGAAGCCCAGGTAGCCCGTCCTCGCCCACACAGTCTGGGTGTCGCCAAAGCTGAGCTTGGTGTTGAAGTGGTCCGCATGCAGCGCCTCCTCACCATACACTGTGTAGTAGCCTGTGGCATTGTGAGGACTGCTCACCCAGACCTGTGACACACACAATGATGATAAATAACTGGTTACTGTTACACAGAAGATCGTACACATCTGTCGCTCTTCTGATTAAAGTTAGGGATCCAGCATTTGTTGTTATCCAACATTTATATAAAAAGAGAATAAAGGTACTGACTGGATGTTAATGGCAATCAAATGAATAAAAATGATCACAACTGTTGTTTGTGTTATTTCTGTTCTGCTTTGACAACTTGTTAATGTTAAATTCGTCAGTGTTCATTACCTTGGTAACTGTACAGTAATTACAGCGCAGCATTATTTTACAAATAACCAAATGTTCTGCTGCGAATTATTTAGACTTGTAAAAGCAACTTTGCTTAAGTTTCAAGTTAGGTTTCATCCTGTCTCAAGTCTTTGTCACGCACGGTGTGCATGTAAAAACCTGATTAGAATCCTGGTTATGTGTATACAAATAAACTGGCTCTAGCTGGGGAAACCAGGTTGTTGTTATTCTCTTACTCCTTTTATGTCCTTTTATATAACGCTTAAGAGATTAGTTTACTGCAGAAAGCCAAATGTAATCTGGTAACTTCTGTGCATTTAAACCCACTGATTGTGAATCACAACCAGGTGGAACAAGTCACAAGTTTGCTCTGAAAAACTCAGTTGACGATACCTCTCCTAGGTGGGAATCTCCCAGGGGTCCTTTAGTCTCGGTGTTGGCAATGATCACCTTCACTCCTGGAAGGATCTACAACAGGAGACAACCATATCTCAAATAACCATGACAGCTTGAGAAAAGAGCAACCCTTTTGCAGCGTAAAGTCACAGTTGTAGTGTTTAAGGGCGTGTTTACATGATGACGCACCTTCCCAGACTCCATCAGTGGCAAGCTGTGTGGCGACCCTCTCTCTACCAGGCGAACCCTGAAGAAGATACAAAATACAAGATATAAAAAGAGCTATTTTACCCTGCGGACTTGTTGTCTGTGGTCACAGTCCACATAGCAGCAGCAGCTGCCCCCTACCTATCATGTCGTAGAGCTCTCATGTCCACATAAACAGTCGTGGGGTCTGGTCCAGCTGTGCCCTGGAGAAAAACAAGCAGGGTGGGAGATGAGTTAATAACGGAACTCTTTCAGCTCTGACATTAACTCTGTATGTTGCCTGAGTGGAGGGGAGGTGGAAGCTGCTTATGATACAACTGTTGACAAAGCGCGGGGGGATAGCCAGAAGCCAACAAGCCAGGCTACGACAGTTAGGACTTTGGCAAAACTCAACCATGTAGCCACAGACACTGTAAGTATCTGCCGAGTTAAATTAATCTGCTCTGATGCTGGTAGTTTGATTTCAAACAAGTGTAAGTAGGTTGGGAAACGCTACAGTGCCAGCTATTGGAAGCCTATAAGAAATTATAAAATAATTAATATTTATCTTCTCTAACAAAAAGGCACACAAATGTCAGAATTTTTTTGGTTTTGATTAAATGTCTATAGCTCTGCTATGCAACTGAATTCTAATTGAACCATTTCTCAAGAACTGATTCTGGTTGTCAGGTATTGATTCCTTCTGCTTTGGGACTTTGGGATCATTACTGCTGGAAGACTAGTCACAACAACTTATGTTTTCCATCACTCTTTTGTCAGCGTGTAGCCAGAGCACAAGCTAGCAACGAGTCGCTGTGTGGTCGCATGTGAAGGTCAAAGCCAAACAAGGAGCGGGCTGATTCAGTTTAATAAGCCGGCATGTCGAGCCAAGCGGCGGTTACAGCAACAGAGCATTTTTGGAAAAACATCAACCAGACTCAATCCAGAGATTAGTCTTTGCCATAATAACCAAAGCCAGCAAAGTGCATCAATTACTCCTGTCCAACATTTCCTTGTCAAAGCTGTGTAGTTGTTAATGAGGAGTATTTCCAAAGTGAGGCTATCAACAGAATACTAATTAGATAAATAACTAAATAATAAACTAACACAAAAAAGTGTGGTCAATTTTTGTAAATGAAAGTTAGAATATTGGGATTGTCAAAAACTAATTACTAAAAGTGTAATTTTACTGGTAAAAAAGAAAACAAAAAAAAGATAAAAGATTCTTCTTCTATGTAAATGTGTATTACATTGTGGAATAAAGATTATACGATTTGACATATCACTCCCAAATTAACTTAATGACAGCACAGTTCATGCTGCTAGCTCATGGAATAATGCAGTAGCACGTCACATATAACATCGCTGAAAAAGCAATGGTCAAGGTAGGACTCGGCTTAAATGAATAGTGGTAAAGTGAAGCCGAAGCTTGTCAGAGATAAAGAAAACCAAGAACAAAGAAATCAGTGGATTAAGGTAAAGCGTATTCAAAAATCATGCAAGATAAACAACAACATGAACACGCAGACGCACACACACAGACCCAGCGGCAGCCCAATGAGCAAACAGTAACTCTTATCCTACAGTTACCTGCTCAGCAAGTTTCCCTAACCTGTTGGGCTGACGGGACAGGGCAGGACAGATAAATAAAGATATACATATATATATATATAAATATATATTTATATATACGTGGACACACATGCAAACACACACACACAAATAAAATCACCAGGGATTGGAGAGAAGAAAAAAAATACAGATCGAAGGACCACAGGATAAAAGAAAAAATTATAAATAGTCAGACTGGGAAGCAACTTGGTGCACAGTAATTTCTGTTGTTCAAAAATGTAACATTTTTGAAATATAAAGCTTTATAAGTTTCCCTTAACCCCAAATCAGTTAGCAAAAAATTGTAAAACCATGACCGTGACCCTCCATGGTCAGGAGACATGACACTGATTAAAGCCTTTTTTATACACATTTCATCACATGGATAGGTCTCAACCCGCTGACTCCATGTAAGCATTGGCCTCGCGGGTTCAGGGCTGAATTAAAACAGTAGATGGCATGTTTATCCATGAAATGTCCATATTAACACCTGCAGTGATGTGTTTCATCACAGTTCATCATGTGAAATGCTTTAGTTTCTGTGGTAGGATGTGTGTGAAAACAAACAACAAAAAAAAGCTGGTAAAAGAAAAATATAGGTAAAATAAAGTTTCCATTTGTTTTATCAACTGATTAGAGAAAAGGAAGCTTTTATCTCTGTTACGAGTTTAATGAAAAGAAGCTTTATATTTCTTTTTGCACTCCATTTTATATATATATATCATTATTAATGATGGATTCAATTTATTACTATTTTTGACTCTTTTGATAACCTTTTACTGCCTTTTTTGAAGGTTTATTGGCTCCATACATCAACCAGTGAACCATGATTATTGCCTTTTCCTGTAACTGACAGGTGACATCATCTCCACTGTGTCCTCCTCACTATTTGTGTAATTTTTCTTTTCACCAACTCTTGCATTACATCACCAACATTCACTAAATTGCTGCCACTGAAACGTTGTTCCAGGATTTCTAGGATGTTTATCTCAATCGTTGCGTAGATTCATAACCAGTTTTGCCCCTAAAACATTGACCGCCTTGGACTCTGGACCTCCCCGACATTCCCCTCCTCTTCCTCCTCGTCCTTCACCAGCTGCTTACCTGCAAACATATCGCCACATTCACCCTGCAGCCGAAGGTGGTGCTGACAGCGCGTGGTGAAAGCCCCAGGTCCTTAAAGATCTTTGAGAACGATTGAGTGAGTGCTATGCGGGGCCGTTCCTCTGCTACCACCATGCATGTACGCACGCAAGACAGGTTCACATTTCGCAACTGGAGATGGAAAGAAGAGTTGGATCAGCAAAAACTACAAACGTATAATAAAAACTGCTGTGCAAACAAGCTGCAATTATAGTAATAATGTAACATTCTTTTGGGAGTAGCATGTAAACTAGGAGCTGATAAGAGAAATAATAATGGTTACATTTTCATATGAATACAACTTTTTATTAGATAGATTCTCCTCATTAAACCACAGACATGATTTGTAAAACATTCCAGTCTCAAGTGCTGCAGACAGTAATCAGCATGCAGATACAGGAGAGAAAGTGTTTCACCCCTGAGTAGCCTGACTTTGTCTCAATAATCATGGCGCTGTGGAAACAGATGTTGTGGAAGAAAATGCTGCAGATAGTTGCTTCCCCAGTGACACCACTCAACTACTGAAATGACAAACTGACCCGCAGTGCTTCTGTCTGTGAACCCAGGCCCTTGGTGCACATCTCCATGACTGAATATGAGCAGAAGGTGACTCGCACTTTGTACTGGCTGACTGCCGCAAGCCACAGAGACGCATTGCTCTCCAGCTCCAGAGGGGGAACCAGGATCGACTGGTGACCAGAGTACACGCTGAAACCAGAAACACACATGCAAACAGAGAGGCTGAGTGGGATAACGGCTCCACCTGAAAAGAACTTAATGTTCGTCCCAGCCGCTAACACGGACGACTTCAGTCACTTGTTCAGGGCTGTTGTTTTACCTGCACAGACACCAGAGAGCGAAGCCGAGGCCGCAGTAAGGGTCCAGACAGATGGCGATCTGCCGGGAAGGGTAGAGCTCGCACTGCAGTTTGATGGAGCGACACAAGGCACTGGTGGCAGCGTGAGACATCTAGAGAAGATGATATGACACAGAGACACAAATGGCATCAACTCCTTGAGCTTTTAGGGTTCTGTTATTCAACTGACAGGCGTCTCAGCAGTATGTGGATGGTTGCTTGAAGCTGACAACGGTCTCCAAACAAAATCTGACCGTTGCCAATTAAAACAAACCACTCTTTGGGTAACCTCCAGCAGGAGATCTAAACATCTTGTTTTGTATTTGACAGTAATATAAACGTTCTGCTAACGGGAACAAAGAAAGACTGGAAGCATCCTCACATGACAGCTACACCTTGTTAACTACCCATGACTCATGTGTCCTTCAACATTCAACATACTTTGACCCCCGCTAAGATGCCCGTTGTGGACACACTGAAGTCCAGGTAAGCTAACATCTCTGGGGTCGGGGGCTTGTACATCTGGGGACTCTTCTTCCTGGGGAGGTCATCTGGAGGATGAACGGAGGGAGGAGGAGGAGAAATTTTAAAGAATGCATGGAAATCACAGACCATGTCCTTTTCTTCACTTCAAAATCTACTCTTTGGTGGCAGCATGCGAACATTAACTAAAGACGTCAGTGTGTTGAGTATGTATATATAACTCACCTGTGTCCAGCACCATGGGCCAGCTCTTGACGTCCACAGCAGCAGCAGCCTCTTTGGATTTCAGCAGCTTCATTATTGCTTGAGTGGTCAGGATACACACCGACTTACTGACCTTTAAAACACAGATACTACAGGATTACTACCTACATATTACATTGCTTGAATTGTTCACACAATTTTAGAAAGAAAAGCACCCCTCTTGGAGCAGAGTTGGCTTTGTATGTAATTTGGTTCATTATATTTTATTGATCCATACATTTACCAGGTTTAATTATTGTAATAACTGTGCAGAGAGGGATTAATGAGCATTTTGATGCAGGTCCGCAGACTCTCTGTTACCTCGACGATCATCTTGACGGTGGGCAGGGTGGTCGCCAGGTTCTGGGGGTGCGGGGGTCTGACAGTGACTGGCACGCAGCCAGCATACAGGCAGCCGTAGAATGTGGCAATCAGGTCGATTCCTGCACGTAAATGTATATATTCACCTTGTAGCTGATGAAATGACTAAACAATGAAATAACATTAAAATAACCTTTACAATAATATTCAGAACTTTACTGAGAGCCTCAGTCTCTTCTGGTGTGTGATTATGATTAACAGACAGGGGCAGTGAAGATACGGCTTTGACACTTAAGAAAATAACTTAAAGAACAAGCGCCTCTTACCTGGCGGGTAGACGAGTGCTACGTGGTCTCCGGTGTTGAGTCGCCCCATCAGTGCTGCAGCCACCCGCTCTGCCCGCTTGTGCAACTGCAGACAAGAAGCTGTGCTAGCCACCGTGCCCTGAAGAGAAAAAGACAAGAACACAATTTACATTCATCTGCACTGCTATTTTTATTTAACAGATATAAAAGTTATAAGTTTAAGGACAATGGCTAGTCTTCATCATCCTTACGGTTCATCAGCTGGTAGAGAGTTCTGTCAAGGTTTCACCTTAATATCTACATTGTAATTTGTTTTAAGTTAAAGGATTTTTGCATCAATGTAATGAAGTACCTTGATCTATCAAGTATTAAATGAACTGAATTAACCAAAAATGGCATAACTATCTATAAACAGTTGCACAAATGAATTTCCAGGAAATTAACTATATCACAATACATATTGCCATCAGAAAAATCAAGTCTACCGTGGCAAAGAGGCAGTACCTTAGCATTGAGAACAAGGAACAGAGGATGGTCTGGAGTGGCCTGAGCTCTCCATTGCAGAACGTCTTGTATGTAAAGGAACTACAGGGGAGAGAGACACACACACACGTTTAACTACAAACACATGAGAGAAACACCCAGAAAAGCCAGATGCAAAGTGACACTACACAAACAATGTAGAACTAATGGAGCACAGTGGGAGAAGGTGGGTTTTTGTAATGAAGGAATGGCAGATGTGATGGGGTACAGTGTATGTAAACCATCCATCAGTTGTATGTATTTCAGATCCTTACCTGTGTCTGCAGCGAATGTGTGGAGGTGATAAGTGGGTGAAATGAGGATGACTATCTACCTTACGTGCCTGGTCATTGTCCTCTAGCTGGGCCACGTCTCTCCCGCAGGCCTGTGCTATCCTCTTGCCTGCCACCAGGTTGCCCACTATCATAGAAGCAGGACCGACCTCTGTCCAGCACAATAACATTCATCACATGTCAGTGAAGTCAGGGCCAACATCCATATCAACATCAAAACATACGCAGCAATAAAAGAAAATGAAGGAATGAGGTAAATGAGTCTTTGTGCTACTTTTATTTCTAAAGCTGATCCATGCGGGGACAACTGGTGTTCTACCTGGCTGTTTTTGTCTCGGCTTGGGCAGGTTGGTGACACATGTGTGAGGGCACATGAGGACGTTGCAGGGGTGCAAGGCGCCCTCCAGGAAGCGCTGTTTGGTCTCAGATATGTGGATGCCGCCCAGGGGAGCCTTAGGAAGTGTGTTGGCAGGCACCAGAGCCAAGCAGTACACCCCGACCTGGTGGATGCTGTCTATGGCCTGGAAACAGACCAGTAATATATGCAAAAAAAGAGGAGAACTGCGAATGAGTGAAGCAAAAGTCAGAGGAACTTGTTTTAATTTTACAATATATATTAAAAAACAACTATGTGAGCTTTGTGTTTTTTGCACCCTCTTCTTTTTATAATAATCTATTTTATTTGCACATAAATAAACCAGATCAAGACAAAAATGCCAATTGGTTTTCATACGGAACTAACATGTACTGAAACCAATGATTTCCTGGAAGGTAGAAAATAGGAAACCTTGTAAAAAAACATTAAGTAAGGAGTCATATTGACCAAGAATGCCTGATTTGCACGGACTAAATTAAAACATGCAAAACCACAGGTATAGTCCTCCAATTATATGTCACTAAGTGATAAGGTGTGAAAAAGAAAAAGCACTGCGAGCACCTGAAGGACACGGCTCATCCACTGGAAGCTATCTTCCTCAGAGGCGTCTGGCCTCTGCTCTGCAACAACAACGATCCTCTCGTCATGCAGCACGGACACAGAGAACACTGCTATCCTGGACCACACAACGTAAAAATAGTGTTAAAGCTGGACTCATCCAATCAAACTGCTCAACTGCTGATGTCCTGTTACACTGTCAGTGGAGAGTTAGAAAACAGATAAGAAGATAAGCAGAGACAGACTTTCAATATGAGAGATGACAGATATTTAGAGAAGTGTACAGTTTTTTAATTATTTTCAGGCTTTTACCTTCCCCTGTACACAAACTTCATGGGCTCCACTGCCAGTGCTGTGGCAACCACATCATCTGCGTTGTGTCTCCGCCCACTGACCACCATCAGCCCTTCCATCTTCCCCACAATAAACACAAGACTGTCCTGTTGGGAAACACAAAACGCACACCATTTTCTGCTTAGTCATTGTGGTCTGACCCTGTATACAATGTGATTCTCTCCTTCACTGATTTTAAAGTGTAAAATGTGACAGTTAAACTAACAACTAAAGGTAGTAAAGGTACTAAATAAACACACCTCTCTGTCAACAGTTTTCATTGTAACTACACTATATACTTCTGGAATAATCCCTGTGAAAACTGTCCAGAATTCAGAACTCAAATGTTTAAAAAAGGACAATCTTAATGCTATAAGACAGACATCAAAGTGAAGCAAGGTTAAAAGACTGAACATCAATGAGGTGGAACTTACCGGTCCCACAAAGCCCAGCAGTGAGGTCCTGGTAAAGGGTCTGTCAATGATGGGTATCCCAGATGATGTTACTGGGATGGTCTGCAACAAGATACATTACTGTTAAAAACACACGTTCATAGATGAAGTACAAAACAATGTACTCTTAGTTTAAATGAACTAATAATATCCTTTGCAATTTTATTGATTTATTTACCAATAATTCATTTTGAATATGCTGTGTGAATAAAAGATGATGGTGGAATTGCACTAACTGGACATTTCAGAGTTTTAGCTTAGCTTTAGACTTTATTTTGCAAATGTATTTTTAGGTAAACAATAAATGTACCCACTATCCTTGCGACTGTGCCACTTCATGTGCGTGTTGACATATTTTGAAAACTTCGGACTGAAGCCATACTTCAGTTTTTATTATGTCAAAATTAAATTTTACAAAGCTAAAAATAACTTTCCTCCTGCTACTGATAATTTGATAATTTGATATCCAGCAGCAGTTCTCTAAATAAACAGGGGTATCCATGGTAATGCAAAGTTTACAGATTTTAAACATTTATAAATCCAGTATTTAAAGAGATAGTGTTACGCCCGAACACTTTCAGAAATAAGACACTAACCTCAAAGATGTTCTTGGTCATCCCCGGGAGGCCGTAGTAAGCTATGCCCGTGCCACCTGAGCTCACGCAGATCTCTCCAACCTCGTCTGTCTGACAGAGATAGGGTGTCCCCTCCACCCGTACCACACAAACCACAGCTGGAGACACACAATGATGAGAGGAGGGTGGGATAGGAACAATTAAATATAATTTTAAGTAGATTTCCAAATTGGTTTACAGATTCCTATGACAGTAAAATGAGTTATTAAATTTATTCAGGCTAACTTTTATTTTTAATTGCATGACTTGTTTTATTACTGTAAGCAAAGTGCTTTGTAATTCTGTTTTAAAGCTGTCTAATGTTGTCAGAACATTGAAATCTCAATATCAACAGATAGACAATCACAGATGCTAAAGATGTGATTGAATAAGAATTATGGCAAAAAATTTCAATGTCAACATATCCATAGGGGAAAGTAAGAACACTTCAGTTCAGTTTTGCTTTTCAGCAACATTAGCAACAGTGTATCATTTAATGATTAATGCCAACAAAATGTTAATGAGCAGCGATGTGAGCTGTACCTCCAGGCATGACCTGTCCCACATCCTGCACCGTAAGGACAGAGAGTTTCTCCTCTGTGTCCACTCGGATCACACTGTGGCTCAGCCCACCCATAGACAGTACCGCCTTCCCAGGAGGAGGGACACCCATTTCTGGAGGTCTGCAGGACAATTACATTCGTTATTACTGAACACAATGACACACATGGAAACACTTGCAGGTTAAGGATGAAACTGACACTGTCTCACTGACTCCTCTTCCTTTGCTCTGCCGTTCATGGCAAACAAAACATTCAAATGTGCAACTCACAGTTTGCGTGAAGCTAGTTCTATCTTAGCCCATGAAATACAACTTTTTTTAAAAAGCAGACTAATCCCCTGCCTTAGTGCATTTTCTTTAATGCAGCAGCAGTGGCATCTTAAAAGGAGACAGATATGGTTTTGGCACAATAAGACAACCATGTGAATCTGTTTGATACAGGCTCTTGATCCATTACAACATTTCTAACCTCACATATTTCTCTTTTAGTGTGTCTATCACCCTAATCCTTCTCCATGACTGAACCACCTTATCAGCAGAAAGCTATACAATCCCACAGTTCCTCTCTGTGTTAGGGAGGAACAAATCTCACTTCTCTCCCAGCAGGATGCAAATGCAGTGTGATATACAGCAACGCAAAGTGGTGGCAGGTTTGCTTTTGTTCCACTAGAGTGCAGTGACGGCGCCTCACCTGCGGATGGCGACAGTCATGGCTTCTGAAGAGCTTGCACATGGACAGATCACCTCAGGTCGCAGCCCACGTGCCTGAAACACGTTGAGGAAGGCGTCGCAGGAGGATATCGACCCTGTGGTAACACACACACACACACACACACAAATAGACACACATACTGAGTCAGTTAAACAGATATACCAGGAAACACAAACAAAACAAATCAATTGTAATCTCTTGTGGCTTCAGGGTGTGTATATGGTTAGTTTATTAAATGAGAATCTGCAGGTGGACTCACATGGGTTAGCTCCGTCGGCTACGATGAGCATGCGCAGTGAGCTCAGGCTGATGTCTCTCTGGTCTCTCTGGGCCAGCAGAGACCAGTGCATGTCCCTCGACTTCACCACTGCTACCCGTGCTGTGCAGGGGACACAGAGACAAAGAGACAGGCTCACAACAGAATCACCCAATCACTACCTCTGTCATCCAGTGGGACAACCAATCACACAGCAAATGCCAGCACAGTCTGACTCGGTTGCCAACAGGTGACTCAGCAAAGCTCGGACGAGTGAGGAGATGAATTTTATGCAGCGCAGCAGGCCTCCCTGTCCTTGACCTCCACCGGGCTAATACAATTTAACTAGAAATCAATGAGTCCAACAAACTGTTGCTTTAATCTAT
The DNA here is from genome assembly GCA_036024295.1 of Nannoperca obscura. NCBI lineage: Eukaryota > Metazoa > Chordata > Actinopteri > Centrarchiformes > Percichthyidae > Nannoperca > Nannoperca obscura. The sequence continues at coordinate 30,281 of JAVQJL010085370.1, forward strand.
CCACCTCTGTTAAATGTGTAGTCAGAGTCACAACTGTTACAAGGAAGAGACATGAGACTTGTTCTTACAGGCTTACACTAAAAACAATAACAAAATGTTAAGTAAACTATCATTACACCATTAAGCAACCTACCAAAGCTTTTTTCCCAAGGTACTTTCTTGTGGAAAAACCTATACTGTCCTGTATTTGTGCTACTTTTTAAGCATGCTACTTTGCACTATAATAAATATTAGCATTTTCCACACTAAATAGCAACAAAAAATAGGTTTACTGTACAATTCAGATTAAATTAGGTAAATTTATCCTGTGCTAAATCCCTCTTTATATGGCTGAGATGCAGCGGAGCAGAGTGACAAATCAAGTCAAGGTAGTTTTCCCCTCACCTTTGTATGTGTGAACCTTCTGTATCCAGGAGAGGGGGTTGACTTTCATCAGGGAGTAAGGAATGCTGATCACATGCATCCGATTCATGACACTCTGCCATGAGAACATCACATAAACACCAAAATATGTCAGAAGTGTATCACAACTACATGATGTTACTGCAAACGAGCTATGGGTAGAAATAAAGCATGTTTGTGCTACTGCTGTGTCATTTTAGGAATTTAAACGTGCAACATCAGGTCATATATTAGCTATGTGTAAATTCCATGGCATGTTAGAAACCAGTTAATCAAAGCTGGGTTGAGTATGTGTTAGAAGAAACAGAATATTCTTTTACAGGTTTCAAACTCTTTATGTTATGAGACAAGATGCATCAAACCTTCATTAGTTTGAATGCATTAACATACTGATAGACCTCTCATAGGGAAGAAGTCAGTCAGATAAATCAGACTTTTTAGCAGCAAACTGAGCATCTTTTATATCAAATTATATAACCATCCTATTAGCTTTAGCAGAGGACCAAGATCACTCACAGTAAGAACACCATGCCATAATCCTGCTTCCCTCTTGAAGTCCAGGACGTTGGTTATGGTCTCAGCTGAATATCAAAAAGGAGATTTTGCCAAGATTAGGGTATGAGATATTTATTCTAACATTCCTATTCTTCACTACAGCAATCACACATCATCCTATTACTTTTAACACAAAACCAGCTCTGTAATGCGGAGTAAATCCTGATTGTAGCATTATTGGATTGAGTAAAACACCAAACTTCATTTCAGAAACAGACCTGGGGAGTCTCTAGAGGCTGCCGGTGCAGTTAAGAGTTATTTAGAGCAAAACTGGGACACCGGAAGAGAGGAGGTGCCTTACATTCTCTTTCCTCTTAAGCAAACCTGAACCAGGTCTGACAGAAAGAAACACAACCAGCTGACCAGCTGCATTTATCAAACTAGACTGTAATTGGGAACTGTGAGCAACGTGAAGGGAAGTTCTATATTATCATAGATTACAAAATAGGTTTATTAGATGAATGTGCTCTGTGTTATCTACCATGCAGTATAAATGAGAAAACTGCTGGCTTAGTGGTCTGTTTCTTCCTCTCTCTCCTTTAGCATGTTCTAACACCACCAAATGTATGCTTTTCTTCCATGTCAGAAGAATGAATAAATGTAAAAGAGTAAAATAAAGTATGAGTAATTGAGAAATGAGTGCAGTGTCCTCACCTTCAGTGTAGCCACAGGCCAGTGTGAGGGCGTGACAGTGAGCCAGCATGGCTGAATGGGACACTGTGATCCCCATGGTGCTTCCTTCCTTGCTGGTTTTATACTGGATGTAAAGAAACATGGGAAACGATTTGAACAGTTGAATTCCCAAAAATTAGACAGATTATATTTGTAGAACAGTACCTAATGAGAATCAGCTCAAAAATATATTTAAAAAATATACACTACCGTTCAAAAGTTTGGGGTCACCCAAACAATTTTGTGTTTTCCATGAAAAGTCACACTTATTCACCACCATACGTTGTGAAATGAATAGAAAATAGAGTCA